>JABSTR010002802.1:0-49825 GCA_013339765.2 Haemaphysalis longicornis | reverse complement strand
GAGACGCTGCTCCTCGTCAACGTGTATAGCAATCCGACCCACAGGCAGCAGCGGTTTAGGGCGCTCCTGCACAAGGCCGTCAGGGAAGCACAAGGCGGCACGGTTCCGTGTGCGGAGACTTTAACGCGCGGCACACAAGAGCTGGGATACACCCGCACTACAGTCAAGGGCCGGTGCCTCCTCGAGGACGCGGCCGAAGCAGGCTTCACCCTTCACACGGACCCGGCGGACCCGACGAGGGTGGGCACGTCCTTATCAAGAGACTCAAACCCGGACCTGACCTTCGTTCGACAGTCGCCGTCGGCGCGGGCAGGGGCCACGTGGAGAAACACGGGGCACAATCTGGGGAGTGACCACTTCATACTGGAGCTGGACCTGCCCACGTCGGTGCCGGCGGGGGGAGAAGCCAAGCGGAAGCACAAATTCACGGACTGGAGCAAGTTCCGCGAGGGGCTGAGGGAGCCGAAGAAAGAAGTGGACGATATCGAGCAGTGGACGGCCGCGATCGTGAGGGCGGCTGAAGAGGCCACCTCGGAGGTCGAAACCGACGAGGAAACGCAGAGCGTGGATAGTCGGCTGGCGCACCTGATCGAGGCGCGGCAGTCCCTGCAACGCAGATGGCGACGTCAACGTCACAATCGCAAGTTACGCAAACGCATAGCGATGTTGGGACGCGAAATTGAGAAATACAGCCGCGAGCTCTGCGCCCAGCAGTGGCACGCGGCGTGCAGCGAGGCGGACGGGCAGTTACACCGGGGTCGCACCTGGGCGCTGCTTCGCCACCTCCTCGACGAGACGAAGACGAGAGGGTATCAGCGCCATCGGCTGGCGCAACCATGCACACCACCGTCAAGGAATTGGGAGAAGAGGAGACTCGCAAGAGGCTCAACGAACGGTACCTACCGCAAACCCCGGAGGAAGTGTTCCCAGAGTACTGCGGCAACGAGAATCCGTGGCTCGACCGCGACATCGAGGTGGGAGAGGTGCGCGCCGCCCTGCAGACGCTCAACTGCAAGTCCGCAGCGGGTCCCGACAAGATCACGAACAAGGCCCTCAAGAATCTGAGTGACGAGGCGCTGGTGGCCCTCACCGCGTATTACAAAAAGTGCTGGCGGACGGGTAGGCTGCCGAAACAATGGAAAAGTGCGAGGACGATCCTCATACCCAAGCCGGGCAAGCCGCCGAGCATCGAGCACATGCGACCGATCTCCCTGACCTCCTGTGCGGGAAAGGTCCTGGAGCACGTGTCAACAGCCGGTGGCAGCGGGACTTGGAGGAGGGCCTTTATCCGACACCATGCTCGGTTTCAGGGAGAGGCTCAGCACGCAAGACGCAATGTTGCTGTTACAACACGACATCCTCGACACGTCGATACCGACGCAGGACAACAAGGCGGTGCTGGGCCTCGACCTGCAGAGCGCATTGATAAGGTCCGCCACTCGGCCATACTGAGACAGGTCTCCAACCTCAACATGGGGGAAGGAGGACGTACGAGTACATTCGAGACTTCCGGACGGGCAGGACGGTGGAAATACAGGCGGGGACCTCTGCCTGGACCCGAAGAGACTGGGCAGCGTGGTCGACCCCTCAGGGCTCGGTGATCTCGCCGGTGCTCTTTAATTTGGTGATGATCGGGGTGCCCGGCCGACTCTCGGCGGACCCGCGGTGTGTTACACGATATACGCAGACGACATTACCCTGTGGGTCCCCGGGTGGAAGTAACGGCCACATCGAGGAAGTGCTGCAAACGGCGGTATACGCCCATCGAAGACTACCTGACGGAACCGGCCTGAGGTGCCTCACCGCAGACGTCGGAAACTCCTGCTAGTCCCGCCCCGGGAAGGTATCGCAAGAAAGGAGAGGAGGATTCTCGAGTGATTACGGTGCGCACGCGGGACGGCACGTCATTCCGAGAGTCACCACCCTGCTGGTGCTGGGGATGTATCTGGAGTCCAGTCGTTGCAACGGCCACGTCGGCCGACCGGATAGTTAAGAAACTCGGCATTGCCACGAGGCTCATCAAGCGCCTCGCCACGAAGCACAGCGGCATGAAGGAGGCCAGCCTCCTGAGGCTCTACAGTCGTTTGCAATGTGCCACGTGGCGTACACCGGAGCCTTCCAACCCTGGAAGCGGCCGGAGCGTGACAAGATCAATGCTGGCCATCAGGAAACATACAAGATGGCGCTGGGCCTGCTGGCCAGCACCAGCACGGAGAGATTGCTGGAGCTGGGCCTCCATAACACCTTGGAGGAGGTCAGCGAGGCCCAGAGGACCGGCGCAACTCGAACGTCTGTCAACGACGGTGGCAGGGAGGGAGATCCTCGCGAGAGTCGGCTACAACCTACGAGAAGAGCAGGAGTCATCGAAGACGCCGCGGCTGCCGCAACCGGTGCGGGAGCGCCTGCGCATCCTGCCGCTTCCCCGCAACATCCACCCGGACCACAACCGTGGTAGGAGGGAGGCCAGGGCCGCGCGCGCTGACCGAGACGCACGCGAACGACACGGGGGCGCTCTACGTGGATGCGGCCCAGTACCCCGACAGAAAGGACACCTACGTAGCCGTGGCGGTGAAGGCCACCCACGGGAGAACTGTACAGCGCCTGCAGCGTGCGAGCGAAGAGGACCTGCGAAGCCGAAGAGGCGGCGATCGCCCTGGCGCTCACGGGTGCCGGCTGCACGACGATCCTCAGCGATTCGCGCACGGCCATCACGAACTTCCTCAAGGACTCAGTGTGCGCGAGTGCAGTGAGAATGTTACAGTGCAGTGCGGGGTCCTCGGCCCCGAAGACCGTCACGACAGTGTCGCTGGTTCCCGGCACACGCGGGTTGCGGGGGCGAGCGGAAGCGGCTTCCCAAACCGCAACGAGACTGCGGACGCCGTCGCGCGCGAACTCACGGGGCCGCGCGGCGCCTCCCCGCGACTCGCAGGCGGCAGAGAGACGGCCGGAGGAACTAGAGATAGAACCCTTGGTGGCTTACGGAGACATCCTGCAGTGGTACCGTGCGGGGCGCCGGCTTCGGCCGCCCCCACATCCCCGCCTCAGCAGGGAGACGCGGTACTGTACCGGCCAGCTCCAGACGAACTCGGTTGCTTGACGCCGATGCTGGCGCGGCACGTGTGCCCGGAAGTGTACGAGTCGGTGTTGTGCAGTGTGTGCAACGTGTCATGTGCGACTTTGGCCCACCTACTGTGGGACTGTGAACCTCAACCCGGTGGAGGCGAGTGCCTCGAAGGACTTGCCCGCTCGAACCACTAGTGCCATGACACTTATGACCCCGACGTGCAAGCACAGAGATCCAGCGGCTCAAGGCCGCCCTTGCTCGGCAGAGGCGCAGGGAGGTCCCGGCGCGCGCTCTTGGGGGCTTCCACCCCGAGAGCCCGCGGGAACCGACCGCGCGGAAGCCAGCGGGCCCTTGCTTTGAGGACGACCTAAGTCGCGGGGGGAGGAAGGACCTGCATGGCCCTTCCCTCTCCTCGTTCGCAGGACACCAATAAAGTCTTTCTCTCTCTCTCTCTCGAGCTCGCAGCCAGCTCCACTCGAGCTCCGCGTGACTATGGCTGAAGCGAAAGCTGCGGCTCGTTTCCCGATCAGCATTGTGGGCTTCCACCATCGCTTGGCTAAATTTATAGGTTCCGCGCGTCGTTCGCAAGAAGTAAATGAAGCAGGAAGTCGCGAAGTGCTTCCTGTACCCGGACACGTTCCGCGCACACGCCGACGAAAGCGCCGGTCTTGTATACCGGAAAGGCTTACGAAACGGCTGGAAACGCTGCCGACCGCAGAAGCAACAGCGTGTCGCCACACTTCCAAATCAATCTTAACATGGCAAAGTTTCGCTTATGCAAGAAAGTGGATGGTAATGCGGTGAAAAATAGGGCTCGGGGCTTTGATCAGCACTGCACTTAAAAAAAGCGGGGATCAGATAACTGCCGCGATGCTGCCTACATTTCTGTACGCTCGCCGGCCGCGGATGCGCGACGATTCCACCGGCAGCCGGATGGAACTGCGGTGCCGGGTACACCCGGCAGCGTGGTACGTGGTGCGGTGAGCGCCCGCAGGATGACGTTACCTCCGTGGAAGAATAAGAATGGGCCAAGGCCCCCGATCGCTAAAATGGCAATTACCGCGACAACAAAGTTCCACATCTGAAAAAAAACTCCCGTCGCATGCCCCCGCGCGAAGGACACGAGTAAATGCAGAGCATTGGGGGTGGTCACGAGGAGTAGGTTGTGGTAGTTGGCGGTGGTAGTTGTAGTTGTTGTTGTCGTAGGGGTTGGGTAGTTGGGTTGCGAGACGAGAGAGAGAGAGTGACGAGAGACGTAAGTACCTAACGTGTTATTTATTGCAATCGTTTGCACCCCACTTCTCTGCGGGGCAATCGGCTGGAATTATTTGCAGACACGTCTCGTTGCCCGAGCGAAGGATCCGCGGCCCGACGTTGACGTTTGGCCGGGGCTTCTCGTGCATGAAGTTCGGCGTCGGCAGTGCGCTGCAGACGCTTGCGTTCGGCGTCGGCAGCGCGCCGTCTCGCCGCCTTGTCTTCTGCCGCCGTCGATGAAGAGGATGGCACCATACTGGTACTGCAACGCTGACGTTGGCTCGCGTCGCGGTACTGATTGAATGTGTTGCTTCCATCGCTTATGAACTTCGACGACGACCAAACTCGAGAGTAAGCAGAACAGAGAGCAGGAGTAGAATGGATTGAGCCGCGCCGATACCCGCTTTATATTCGTAGCGCCCGCAGTCGAGGGAGAGCAGGTAGCAGCTGCTGCTGCAACGCCTCTTTCAGCGCCTGAGCACGCGCATGCGCGCCCGCACTGTTTTTGAGAGCGAGGAGGAGCGGGGGAGGGGCGCACGTGCTGGCTGGCTGCTGACGCCGATCGCCGACGGACGGGTGACATTGTGAGTTAAAGAAATGCTCTGCATTTAACAGGGAAGGATACTGTGGTGATAAGTTGGGTTAGGGACTGTCGTTTGCAAGTGTAGAAGTAGTGGCGATAAAAAATTTCCCCGCATTTCCCCGAGGGGAAGAATGTGAAAGTGCGAATGCAGGAGTTGAATTTGCGCGGTTCCGTAATGTTCGCGAAAGAGAGATCACACACACACACACACACAACTACAAAAGAAAGATGCATTTATTCACAGACACCTATTTGTGTTGTCGTTGTACTTGATTGCTAGAGCGGATCTCAGCTTTGAAATTTCGTGTCAGTACTCCTTTAAGCGGGTGCATTGGCCCTTCTCACGCCCGATTCCTGGCCCATCCCCCACGTGGGTATGTGCCATGTCAGCGACCAGGCAGTGCGCGCCCATCTCCCCCCGTTGCCAAGGAAGACGAGGAGATTCCTGGCCAATCCCCCACGTGGGTATGTGCCATGTCGCCCATCTCCCCCCGTTGCCAAGGAAGACTAGAGTTCCTGTATATGCTCCCTACGGGGTGCTCCCGTAGGGAGCATATACAGGAACTCTAAGGAAGACGAGAAGCGCGCGCACCCGCAGCTGTTGCTATGTGGACGGACGGCGGTCACCGGAATTCAGGGTCGCTTATAAAGTGCATTCACACTTAATATCTGCCGCGCTGCGATGCATAGAGTTCCAAACAACCGAGCCTACCCTAGCAACCCACGCTAGTCGCGAGCTGTTGGGGAAGCCCCTCTTCTAACACTCGCCGCGCCGAGTGCATTACGTTTGGGTTCCCCTGATTCGTTGGGGCCTCCAACGGTCGGTTCCCCCTATTCTAACACTGCCTATTAGGTTGGAAGCGCTTAAAGATTGTCGTTGTAGCTCCTCTGGGGTCACAATATCTTGCCACCGTAGTCACACACCTAAACATAGGCTTCGAAAAGATCACTGCTTCCGCTGGCCGGGATTGAACCTGGGTCCCTCGCGTTACGAAGGCGGTGTCAATGCTATTGCGCCAATGAGGCACACGTTAAACGTATTCGAAGTGTTTGGGGTCCCCTTTGCGCTCCGTTCTTGCCATGGAGGCTGGCGTTAAAGGGGCACTGACACAAAATTTTGAAGGCGAGATAACTTCGGAAATAGATTGGCGGGAACACATATACATCACCTGCAAAATATCAGCGGCGAATACAGCCTAGAACATATTTAAAATCAATTTTAAAGTGTGCGAAACGCAACCGAGCAGCCAGCAGAGGACCACGCGCATCGACATCCCGAGGTTATTGTGTAAATAAACATCAAAACACGTCACGAGTTTGTGTTTGCCGCTTCCGCACTGCCGCCGTTTTTCGCGGGCACCGCCCGGCTCGCCGCTCCAATCGGAGGGCCGGAGGGCGGAGCTTCTGCTCTCAAGAACGAACGACCCGATCGTTGGCGACGTTGGCGGCGGGGCGCCGTGATTTCGTCAGCTAATCGGGCAGCTGGCCGCGCCAAAGTTCTACAGCGATTCCAGGCACTCTGTTTCTATTACTGTTTATTATTACCATTGGATGCGAAAACGCGCCGGAGGCACGAAAAGCCCACTGAGCTAGCCGCACGGTCGCTGTGCAGGCGGCGGCCACGGCCGCGAAGTGGCCCAGGCCGGCGCAGGTAGCTCGAGTGATAGCTTGTTACCGCTGCACGAAATTGTCCCCAAGTCCCGACCATGGTGGCTTACATGAGAAAGGGTTAATGATGCGATGGCGGTTGCATTAAAAATTGTCATCTGCACCGCTTACGAGAGCGGCATCGAATATCCGCCGCAGTGCCAAGCCGAACACATCTGTAGGCAGCCTGTAGGCAGACCGGCCGGCTGCTCCCAGCGCGCGATCTGCCTCCCACCGTCTCGAGCGTTGCGCGTCGTTCTTTAGCCGCGGTAGCATTTGCACTCGCGCGCCTGCGTCACATCCACGGTCGCTTTTTAATTAGGCGCCTCACGAGATCAGTACGTGGGGGCATTCGCAGAAACTGCCGTCGTTGCGGATTCGACAGTGCTACGGCAGCGCTCTGCTCTGTGATATCCCTCCGACGGTCACGTGGTCAGCTTTGTTCACACAAAAGCCATCGTTTCGCGGCACTCGCTGAAACCGAAACTGCGACTGGCCGCATTGAAAATGCCTCTAATTAAACAACCGTCGCACGCTGAAGCAAATGAGGTTCTACAGGTATAAGTAGGTCACTAGCTACTTATCGCAACAAAAAAAACAAGATGCAAAATTTTGTGTCCAGTGCCCCTTTAAGTTGCGTACAAGTACACCATCATATTGTGACGCTCTTTAGTTGGTTAGTCACAACTTATATTAAGGTGGGTCCACGCAGAGCTTGGAGGAAAGAAGACATACTCAGGCGGGCAAAAAACATTAACAATTAGTTTGATAGGGTGCCTTAGTGGTGCCGGCTTCCTCAACAGGTTGGGCGTAATCGTTCGGGTTTCAGGGGTGGTCAATCGACGACGGGACGCCGACGGGCCAAGTGAGCATCGGGGCCAGGAGATGGAGGCAGTCTCGGGCCGGTGGCTCGAAAGGTCTGCGCGGTGAACCCGAGGGCAAGAACGGGAGGCTTGGCAGGACTGGTAGTTCGGTGAGATCGGACTGCAGGCCGTGGTCAGGAAGGGGAGGCCGGCAGCACCGGTAGCTCGGCGGGCTCGAGAAGTAGACGGGAGCCGGAAACACAGGCAGCGTTCGGGCTCGCACTTTCGGATTGCTCCTACGGCTGCGTCCGAATGGCAAGACGGTCGCCCCAAGTCTGGCCCTCATCCCCTATGTTCGCTCCCCTTTATCTCCTCCTCCTCCTACGTCCGAGCAGCGGCGGGGAGAAGGGGTGGACGACGCGGCTGGCCGTGCACCCGCCAAGGGCGCGTCGAGCAGGAGGGTAGCCTGGCTCGCCCCGCAGCAAAACGCAACCATATGTGCTTAGCGAAGCGGCCGCGCGTTCCCACGGGAAAACTTCCTGCGGCCAAAGTCCCTCCATCTGGTTCAGAGTAGCCGGGGCACACACACGACCGTCACAATATAAAATGTGGAAAAAATCATGGATTAACAAATAATTAACCCGAATGAATTAAAACGAAATCCAGTGTATCTTTAGGAATTTTTCAGGGGATGCGGCACCCGAAAGTTCAATACTTTCGGTCTCAAGGGCCCGGCTGATTCTGAAACTAGGAAAAAGATGGCGCCACTGCCCCTCTGGAGAATGACTGCTTCCCACTTCGACAGCTTTCACGTTGAGTGGAGCTGCGTTAATCTTTATATTCCTAATTTCTCTATTACGTTCCACAGTTCTGATTCCTGAACTTTTATATGTTTCCCAACCAAAAATATTGCCACTACCTGAACTTTTCACTTTGTTTTTCCTGTTTGTGTAGCAAACAATCCCGGATTTTAGAGTTACTTCTGAATTCTGGAGTGGACATCGGTGCTTGCAACATCTTCGGCGAAACCGCCCTCCACGTGGCAATAAAAAAAAAATCCGCTGCCTGCGCACTTATCTTGGCCAAGAATATTAGAGCTTCAGACGTCAATATTCAGGTAAGGTTGGCATCGAGCTCTGAGAAACGCTTGGTTACTGATCTTCGGTTATAACTTTAAAGTCGCTGCTTAGACTGGACGCAAATATTTGGTTGTCTGTTTGCTTGAGGAAAATAAAAGAAACGTGCTTTCAAAAAGACAAGATCCGCCCCGATAACCGAAAACCTGAATTTTAAATGCAGAGCATTTTAGTAACTCACGATGTCACCCGCGTTGACGTCTGTAGTCCGCACCGCAACCCTCCCTACTATATAAAAAAAAAATACTATCCGGCGTCCGGTTTCGATCCCTCGACCCTGCGGTCGGAACGCAATGTACATGGGTGGTCTACCCACTGCGCCACAAAGCCGACGCAGAATGGGACGCTTCAAACGCGCCTTGTATCGTTGACTCATTCAAATTACTGCTGACGAGCGCTCTCTCGTCAGCAGTTGCCACAAGTGCAACAACATTGACGTAACGAAACTACTTAACGTCTTGCGCCCCCGGAAATGCTCTGCATTTGATCGTGCCCCTCGCGAGGGGGATGTTTCACTGCGTCTTCTCTGGGTCGCAGGACCCGTGGCGCCATCTGGTGGAGGCGCGGCACAACTCGTAGCACTTTCTTTGAAAAAGCGCATCGAAAGCGCGGCAAATATGAAATAGGGATGACGCGCTTTCGAAGCAATCCGCCGACGCGGCTGCTTTGTGTACAGACTCGGCGGCGAGCGTCCCGTGATTCTCGTGCCGACCGAACCCCATTTTTTTAATAAAGCGTTTTACGTTCACAGCAGTTCTACACGCCGAATATACTGCATTATTTCTATGCTAAGAATCATCATGCTTAGGAGCATCGTTTGTATTCATAGATGATCACTCTGTATCCTTTGCGTGTCAGTGTTTCTTTTGAATCTCGCGCACTGCTCTTCGAAACTTCAGTGTATAGTGGCAAAACATTGTTTTAAGCGGTGCTGAAAGTCGTATTGAGCGCTCAAAATGAACAAGCCCAGTCGTTTGGTTGGGTGGTCAACATCATTTGTGCCAAGTAAACTTCTTTGATTGCAGCTTAAAGGTTCCGAAAGGTTACATTTTCTTGCGAAGTTTGTGGCGGCGGTCACACCCTTTTACGCGAGTTTTTTAATACCAGGATGTAAATGAATGTACGTCATCGATCGTCAAATGTACGTCCGGGCAGCAGAGATCCTGCTGTTGTATGGATTTGTTTCATCAGCACCTCCAACGAGGAGAAGCGTCGTCTGCTCAGCGTCGCGGGTTGCGGCGGCACGTTCGGCTAATTAACGCTTACTGCAGCACGCTTACTCTATCATGTTTGCCTATATTTACCTTTTTTACTTTATTAGCAAGCTTCGCGTTACAAGACATGGGTGCAGCTGGCGAAAGTACGCGTGGGCCCCGCTTGAGTGAGCCGCTGGTTTGCTCTGTGCCTCCAAGGAAGGCTGTTTATCTCGAGTGATAAAGCGGTCCAAACCGGCGCGTTTTGTGCGCAGGTTGTCCTGCAGTTTTCAAGTGTCTTTTCGACATGCAGCGGGCAGTAATGGTCGTAATACCGCTAAACAAGGCCCCCTGGTGCGGTACGGGACTTAGGTTTATGGATACACAGTGCGCACACTGCGTTTAAGGAGACAACACTAACGACTCTTGGGCCCAGAGGACATCGACCTCTGGACAGCAACAGGCGGATGCGGCGACCCGTATACCTCCAACGGCCCTTCCACTGCCCTTATTTCCAGTTGACGCAATGTCAAAGTTGGCCACCGACAAAGAAGACATTCGGCGCTCCACACGCGCACTTATTCCACCGTGTGGATCAAACCTCCCTGGTGGGCTCACCCGCCGTGAGGAGGTGGCGCTACGAAGGATTCGCGTCGGGGCTGCTCTTACACCAGCTGTCACCCACACCTGGCCCCCGGATCGACGGGCTCCGTTTGGCCGGACATGCCCATTTTGCACCACGTCGGCATCGACCGCAGACATTCACCATCTTCTGTGGACTTGCCGTGGCCTCCAACGTTCCCGAGAGCAAGTACTACATAGTGTGGGACTCAACCCAGGCCGGCCGCCCGACTACAGACGCTGGCTCTTTGGGCCGTATCACCGGAGCCTTTTAAACTTTCTTGTGAAAACTTCCTGTTTACGTACATTTAAACACACTCGCTTCCACCGTTTTATGCTGCAGAGCAACTCGCAATTAAAAAAAAAATTGATAGCATTTCGGTGTGGCAGCGTACAGCGAACTCGGCAGGAAAGAATAATCGGTGAAGATTTCGGGGAATGTGTCCTGGACGTGCCTCCACGTAATAAGAAGTGCTGAAAATACGTTAAAAGTTCAGCAAATAATTTCACCACCACGTCTTTTCTGATCGATCGCTTTATGTTACACTGCTTTTGCGGCGGGCTGGGTCAACATATACATGCGCTAGTGGTCAGCTTGTGCGTTGCGCTGCCGCGCTCCTCCCATGCATGCATCATTTGACTGGGCTTGCACGCAAAGCGAAACCTTTCAATGAGATCAAAACAGAAATACAGCCTACCGCCACGTATGTCCATCATATTTTATGAAGTGTGCTTCCGTGAGAATCAAAAGTTCCCGCGGACATTTATTTTACATTTGCCTGTGCGTGCGTCCTCCTTCTTCGTTTGAGAAAACGCACAAGCAAGCTTCACCAATCCCCTTTCACCGTTCATTTGCGGTTTGTGATGTCAAAAACCATAGAGCGCGAATGTGAAATGGGAGTCACCACCTATGTTTACGTTTTTACCGATATAGGGAAACTTTTACACTTCGGTGCCCCGTCAAAGACGATAGTCTTTCTTGGGATACTTCAATCAAAATTTTTGTCTGTCTCTGGCTCCTTGTGTGCGTGCGTGTGCGTGTGCATGTGTGTGTGGGAGTGCATTGCTCGATTCAGCCGCCAGGCCAAAAGTTCAAAGAACCCATGAACGAGACATTTATGCAGACAAAACATTTCCGAACAACAACATTTGGCGGCAATCTTTCTTCTTGTCAACATTGTTTAGTAAAGTGACAACATTACGCATTTTAGGCTGCAAGTCAATACCAATGGGATATGTGCAGGGTTGTTTTAGTTAAAAACACATGGACACTTGATTTTGACTATAGCAAATAATAAATATTCCTTTAAATAATGTGTTGACACAAAATTACAAGCGCCAGCGCTGCCCCTCGGGACAGAATTCCAAGAACTCCAACAGTAATAAATGGCGCGCAAGCCGAGGAGCGCAGGCAAATTCTATTGACTTGAGCAAAGACCCACTGTGTTCATCGTGGGGGGGCGACGACTGGAGTGAAAGTGCGTGATGGGTGGGCCGGAAAGAAGAGAGACGCAGTTACGCGGCAGGGAAGGGAGAAGACTGTCTTCCTTGGACGCGATCTGCGCCGGAGTGAGCGGATACGCGGCCATTTATTTTCATAGCCACGTCACGCTGCTTCTGTGCTCGAAATAGGCAGCATTGCGCCCAAGAACAACTTAGGCGAATTAGTACCGGTCCGGTCTAAATTGAACTTTCTGCGGTCGTACACTGTAAAAAATCTCAAATACGGAACACTTCTGGCAAGTTTTCGACATAATATTTCAGTTTTTTTTCGTTTTCCATTTATTGTTATTTAGCGAGCAGGTCCTGAATTTCACAAACAACCATCGTGAACAAACACGACGAGTTTCTCAAATTGCAATCTACTGGAAACACAACCTTGTGTTTTCATATAAAATTGGTGTTTTGATACATGAACAACAGAGGGGTTAAATTTCACCGGCAGTTTCTGTTCTTGGAATCTATTGAAAACATAAGCTTGCAAAGTAGAAATTGGCGACAATGCAGGAAGATGTGCATCAGTTGCGAAAGCCTATTCGCTCAGTCCCTCTGCACAGAAAAGCAATAGCTGGATGAGCTGCATACAGCATTTATTTGCAGCAATGAGATATTCACCCTTCTTGTGTGCAATATGAGACGGAACACTTCAAATGTTATAGTCCTCAGCCGTGTTGGCAGCGCTAGCACTCCGTTGAAAAAACATATTGCTTTTTCGAATACTTCCAAGCATCGTACTTTTATTGAGAATTATTTCTGCCATTGCTCTCAAAATAAAACAGATAAATAACAAGCAATTTGGAATAACGCATTCCGCATATTTTTAACGTAATAGAACACTAACGCCTAATATTTTCGGGTTATTTTGTTCGAAACTTCTCATCCACACTGTAAATTAGAGCAGTATGTTGCAAATTACTCTTTAGCCGAAGAACATTAGGGAGACAAGCTAACTGTAAATGTCGAACATAAAACATGTTCATGTAATCACGAAAAAATACCTGCTTGAAAAATGGAGATGAATTCTAGCCCCCAAATCGCGTTTCAAAGGGAACGAGAACGATCAGTCTCTCCTGACAATGATGGCTTGGTGGGCGCGATAATAATGGAACTTTAGGAGTGTCGTAACAACGCATTCAGCCATGGACACAAAGAAGAAACAAGCGATGTCTGTGCTGTGCGCCTTCTTTGTGTCCTTCGCGTAACGCGCCATTACAGGCCGTTGTACTGAGACTTTCCCGCATTATCAGATACCCATGTATTCCAGGTAACTTGAAATCAGGTTAATAAGATGCCTCAAGACTGCAGTTAAAGAACAACAAGCGTTGTACCTCAAAACACTGGAAATACTTGTAAGAAATTTCACCAGAGGTGGAAACGCCTGCACCTTGAGTGTCACAGGATAATAAAAACAAAAACTTTGACTTATGCCAGCCAGTTTCCCTTTCAATAAAAAACAGGGCATACTGAAGTTCCTTCCTGAATTTTGGTTGTGATTTTGCGAATAGTTTTTACAGTGACCTTTTAAACTTATAGCTGTTTTGAGTGACCAGTATTTACGGTGTGCACCAGGCGATCTGCCAACTCGATCGTAATTGCACCATGGGCTTAAGCCTCATGTTTTCGTTGTATTGGATACGACAAAAGAAAAAAATAAGACACTGATTGCACTAATTTTGCAGTGTGGGTACCTGCCTGATTTCCAAAAATAGTGAAACAAACTTAGACCTTTTCGTTTTGTGCTCATTGTAGACTTCACAGGAACATCAGTGTTCAAGGTACTTGTTTGGTAAAAGTTTTCTAGAATTTGAAATGCATGTTTTTATCACCTCTAAGTGAAATTCGTACATGGTGCACCATCAGGAGTGTGCTGAATCTTAAGCACTAAGTACAGCAAGAACGCCCTCTTGAGTGCAGTTGCCCTGTGAGATGTTACAACGTCCACCCAAGTATACGTGAATACCACGAACGTGAAAAAAATAAATAAAAAACTGAACAATAAGTAACCACATTCTGCAAGACCGTCGCCCTCACACGACGAACTTGAAAATAACACAAGCAAAAAGTAAGACTACGGTCTACATTTTCCGTCTATGTTGACGCGTCCTTCAATAACTGCAAGGACACACAAGGTCGCTGGAGCGCAGCGAGAGAAAAACTTCTTTTGTCCATAATGGGGTTACTTCCCTTCACGTTACTTCCCTCCCTCTTCAGCCATTGCCCAGGAGCCGCTGCTTCTTGGCGGCGGTCTCGGCCAACCCGACAGCCCATAACTGAGACTCGGCGTCCCAGCTGAGAAGTATCGCCTCGCACTCCTGCGGGGCAGTTACCATTCTTGCTTTATATGTGGTTATGACAACAGGGCAGGCCCAGAGCATCTGTTACAAGTCTGCTCTTTCTGTGCAGTTTTTACATCTGTCGCTGTGAGGTTCTGGATAATAATGAGTAACGTACCGGGTTGGAGTGCATCCCCATCTGTAGTAGTCTCCGCGCGACTAATTGTCTTTCATCTAATATTTTGTGTGCCTCTGGGTATTTTATTTTAGCCTCTCCAATTGGTAATGATCTATAATTTCTGTAAGTGACCATCCGTTCACTTCCGGTTCTGGGTGAGGGCTACTCAGTGCTGCTTCTTGCGCTAGCTCGGCCGGTTACTCCTCGAGCTAGGTTCTGAGCATCCTTGTTGCCGGGTATGGCTGTGTGAGCTGGTGCCCATATTAGTTGTACTCTTCTGAGCCTTGGTACGCGGTTTCCATTCATAATTTTCAGTGCTTCAGCTGATATGCGTCCTTTGAGAATTTTCTGACTGCCACCTTGGAGTCACTGAATATATCGTGCTTGGGTTGATACTAACGCCATGGCAGTAGCAGCTTCTTCCCCCGTCGCAGGTGTGCTTGCGTGGACTGAGCCTTAGGTTATCAGGTGGCCGTGCTGGTCAACCGCCGTTATTGCCAGGACAGTGCGGTCCCAGTATTCAGCAGCGTCGACGTATAACGCGTCATTGGTTTTTTTCAAAGCGTTTGTAGGTAGCTGTGGCTCTTTCTTGTCTGCGCTCCTGGTTAAGCACTGGGTGCATCTTCGTGGGTGTATGTTCCATGTTATTGTTTTCACGAAGCCTATCGTTACAGCATCTCAAACAGGCAGATGCTGTAACGATAGGCTTCGTGAGCACAATAACAATGTTCGTAATGCAGTGAGTGGACACCTTGGTATCCATTTCCGCGACTGCGGTTGCACCCCTCGGTTCGAGCGCTCTGGGATCATTGCTAGGCACCCCAATAACGTAGTCGGGGAGATAATGAAGGCAACTGAGATCGCCAGGCTACAAGATCACTGCGCAAGTGCCCCATCCATAGCGCTATTGAAAAAGTAATCATGGACCCTGCACGCGTCTATGTTTATCTGCGCTAATACTCACTGCTGACTCAGGTACGCCAAGTAGTGTTTTGTGATTTTTCCAATATAAGATGCTTTTTTCCTTGCAATAAATGTGGTTGAAAGTCAGCGCTTGTGGTGTAACGTTCTTCTTGGTTCTTCGTGTGCCCGCGCTGTAAACATTTTTTGAATCGCTCTTTTCGTGAACTGCTTCAATTGGGAGATTTGTTGGGCTTCGATTAGCTCGTCTATCGAATAATGCTGGCCTAACGCCTCGAATTATTTGCTCGGCGGTGTTATGGGTATCCCTAGTGCTTGTTTGTATACTTTTCGCATCATATTGTCGGTCTTTTTTCTTTCGTCTGTCTTGATTGAGAGGAATGGGGCTACGTAGACCGCCCTACTGAGGACAAAGGCCTAAATTAGTCTGAGTAGATTGGCTTCTTTGACTCCTTGGTATCTGTTGGCGAATCTGGAAATAATTCTTGTCATTTGGAGTACGCTTCTTTCTAGTATCCTGATGGGTTTGGTGTTATACCCATTCGCTTGAATGTGTAGTCCCAGGACTTTGATGATAGGCATTATTGGTATGAGGCCACCTTTTGCTTGTAGTTCGATTCGCGGAGATATATAGGAACCTTGACTTCTCCCCCTGTTTTCCTGATGTAGTTGTACACCTGATTTTTCTGCTTAGCGTACGAAACCTCTTCGTTGGACGTAGGTCTCTTTAATATTAATTGGTGCCTGTAAGGTGTCTTGTACTGCGCCATCACTGCCTCCGGTTACCTTGAGGGTGAAGCCATCTGCGTAGATGCTATGGTGTAGGCATTCTATTTTCTGTAATTCTCCAGGCAGCGCGATCATGGCTATATTGAACAAGGGGGAGAGTACAGACATATGCAGTGTAGCCCTCGCTCCCAGTTCCCGTTCTTTCGATTCAGGGTTGCGATTATTATTTTTGCCCTTCCGCCAGAGAGGAATTCCCTCAGCGGCGTAAGAACGTTTCGCATAATCAGACAATTTTCAAAGGTTCTGTTTCTTTTAAAAGCGAAAGCCTTAGATCTTGGTGTTTATGGAACGCTTGAGGTACAGAAAATCGTAGTGAGGTACACATAATTCCAGAGAATCTCGAACCGCAAGAGGAGAGCTGGTAATCGCGCGCCGAGAAAGGGAAACACTCGGCCGGGGAATGGTAGGTCATAGCTGCACGTCCATTGTGCGCCGCCTTGAGAAGTGAAGGTACAGGCTGGGACGGGCAGGTGGCTCCTGGCGAGGGAGCGGAGCGAGCTTGGAGGGTGCTGTCCAGGGGGCTAATCACATGGTGGCGGGCGCGGTAGCAAATTGCGACCGAAACTTCTACAGCAGGTCAAGCGAAGTTCCAGAAGAAGGCTTGCGCCTTCACATTCTTAGAAAGCCTTAGAAAGCCTTCTCCGCAATTATTCTTGCATACGTAACGGTAAATTCTCCACACAACAACGCATATTCGGTTGCTTTGTTGTAGATTTTGGCGCACGTTGAAAATCCCTAGGTGGTCCAAATTAATCTGGAGCCCTCCACTATGGCGCGCCTCATAACCTGTGTAGTTTCGGCGCGTTAAAAACCATCATCGATAAGGTCACTGTGATGTACAGGCATTTTCTGTACAAAAAAAAAAGAATTTTTATTTGATCTTTGTTAAAATAGGAACACTCGCTTTCTTTTCAAGAAAACGTTCCTTTTTCAACAAAAACTGAGCATGTGCGTATTTAAAAAAAAAGAATTGCCTGTGATTCATTCGATGAAAAAACTTTAAAACACGTACAAAAACAGTTCTGCTTTTTAACACATATGTTTTAGTGGAGTGTTTTAAATATGTTTGCCCTTACCACACTTTGCAAACATTGAACTGCCAATATAATTGGTTCCGCAATATATCAACAAGTCATTTAGATCTCTAAGATTTGCTCCACAGGGTGGGGAGAGCATATCGCTTCAAATTCAAATATCGAATCCCCTGCTCTCAACGAGCTTAACTTTGCATGAATGGCAATAAGAATGTACTCAATTTTCCATTTTATCAGACGCGGTAGTAGCCTCTGTGCTTCAAACATCTGCGGTAGTACTATATAACTCTGCGTCAATACAAAGGGCTAAAGGAGAATTTCGACCGACATGGAACGTGCTCAGTCGTACAAACAATAGTCTTTTTCCTTCTTGAAACACGGTATTGCCATCCCATAATTCCCCAAGCAAAATTTCATGCCCTGCTACAGTAATAATTGTGGCGGTTTCTTTTAACGTTATAAGAATGCAAAGGTGAAAACCGAGTTTGTCCTCCGATTGAGAGAGAGAGAGAGAGAGAGAGAGGAGAGAGAGTTCTTTATTAAAGGAAAGCGTGAGGAACATTTTCTTAACAACCAGGAAGTTGAGAAGGTGCTGGAAGACCTCCCTTCGGAAGGCGTCCGATCCCGTGAGGAACAGGAAGTCTTCCAGCTTGTGGCTTGGTGCACCGAGTAGCTGGAGTTCGGCCTGGAGTTCCTCCATAGCGGTGTCGTGCTGTCAGCAAGAGCACAGTAAGTGCTCAAGCGTCTCGGGCTCTGGGCAGTCGGCGCAGGTGGGGGATGTCCGGTGGCTCTGGTAGTGCAGGCGGTGCAGGCGGGCTCCCACGTTGCAGCAATTAGGCCGCAGGAGAAGCAGGAGCGATCGGGCGTCTATGCTGATGCGTCCGGGCAGGACCCGTGGAGCGTGACACTGACCACTCAGGAATTCGGATGCAGGGCGTCGACCACTCGGGCTAGGATAATCCCCAAAGCGTCGAATGACACCACATCCCGGGAGGCTGGTACCCCTGCCAGGCGAGCAGAACCCTTAGCCAGGGCGAATGCAACCTCGTTGCCCATGATGTCCACGTGCGATGGCAGCCAGTGAAGTCGCAGTGGACACCCCTTGGCCTTCACCACATGAAGCTTGGCTGCCAGCGACCGCTCTACGTAGCCGGTGGCGCTGGCTGGCTGGTGTGCAGCTCTTATGCGGAGGAGGGCAGAGCGTGAGTCAGTCAGGATGATGGCCCCCAGGATCTGGGTCCCCTGATCTAGTGCAGCGTTTGTAGGCGTGGAGCCTTGGACGAGACGAACGCGACACCATAGGTCGGCGTACTCACTCGTGAGTACACTCATTGGTACTCAAACTCACGAGTGAGTACGATGATGAGTGATCACACACCCAGATAAAAACAGTGAGTACGATGACGAGTGAGTACAGGGGTAAGTCCACTACTCGTGAGTACAGTACTCATGAGTACACTACTCATGAGTATGAGTACTCATGAGTACAGTATTCATGAGTATGGGTACTCATGAGTTTGAGTCCTAATGAGTATGAGTACTCATGAGTACACAGTACTCATGAGTACACAGTACTCATGAGTACACAGCACTCATGAGTACAATACTCATAAATACTGTGTACTCATGAGTACTGTGTATTCATGAGTATATGCACTCCTGAGTACAGTAGTGCAAACAAGTTTTATCACGAGCTGGAGTCCGGACGCGCGTGTACGAGTCGCAAACATTTAGCGGTGCCGCTGTGCAGCTTAACTGTCAAGGATGGTAAAATTAGACAACGAAAACTGCACCTCCCTCCTTTCCCGGTCCCTGTTTGGCGCTGTAAGCGTTTTTCGGCGGTCCTCGCAAGGGGTCACGGTGAAGAGGGAAAAAGGAGGGGGTGAGGGCCCGGCGGGAAACGCGGCCGCAGTTGCTCTTCTCTGATGGGACTTGTTGACTGCCGCAGTTATTTTTGTTGACGCGGCCTGTGAACGCGTGGCGGCTTCATTGCGCTTGCTCCCTTCCAATTGTTTTAGGGGAGAGGCGGTGGAGGCTGCTAACAACGCACGAACTAGGCGTACTGAAGTCCCTCTTTTTCAGTCTTCAGAAGTTTCCGTAGACGCATGTCACGCTGTGTAGTCGTTTCGTGAGCCGAACCGCTCATTTCAACAGTCGCAGTTAATTTACGTAACTCGCGTCAAACCGACTGCGTGGTTTGTAACGTTCGCTGTGCGTATTCAAGCGACAGTTTGGCTGATGTACGTGCGCCCATATGGTTTTATTAGGTTCCCGTTTTGAAACATTTTGCTCAGGTTCGCTAGTAATATGGTCTCGTGTAGTGCCATTTACAAGTGAGCATATAGCCCACCGTGCTCTACGGTGTGCAGGCGCGGCGGTGGAATTATGCCCCAGCAATCGAAATAAAATATCCGAGTACACGTAAGCACATTTGTGAGTTATGAATCGGACATCATAATATCCAGTTCAACGCGTGCGGCGCCTTGTTTAGCCTCGCATATTTTGTCGAAGAGCTATGTCATCTTGCCGCTGGAGGAGCGTTTTGCTTTCGAATGGCTTTACTTTCGAGTGGCAACCCGATTCGCCGCTTCTCGTTTATGCCACCGTGTAATGAGGGCGCTGACGATGATGGTGAATTTCGGTGGTTGTTATTCCCCTACCTTCACTACTGTTTACAGGCGCGACGACCACCCCTCGCTAGCAACTATACCGCCGAGGTTAAGCTCGCACTGTGAAAGGCCTCGTGAAGGAATTGTTTTGAATTGATGAACGCCAACGCCAGACGCCGGGATTGTCGCTTAAGCTCGCATCTTGGAACGTCTCGTAAAACATGTGGATTGCACATAACGACGTCACCGCACTTTTTGATCGATCGCTGTCAGCTTCATCCGCGTTGCTCGAGATAAGAGCTGCAGATTTTCAACTGTGCAACCAACCCACCAACACGGCAATACAGTGACGTCAGTGCAAGCTATCACGCCTCGAAAAACGCGTCTACAAACTTTTTTCTCGAGTACACAAAGCACGGCAGAGCAGTTATACGCTGCTGTAACGGCTGCCAAGTACCGGCAGCAACTGGGTGCCCTGCGGCCCTCGACTGCGACCGATACCCTCTCCATCGCTCCCCCCCCCCGACACACACACACACACTGTTGGGACTGGGCCATTCTAGCTCAGTCACCACTGTTCGATTCACATTCACTTTATTTCCTTAAGACCCACAGGGGGGTGTTTACATAAGGGGCGCGTTGTACAACATAGATACAAAAGCCACAGGTGCAGATGCATAGATGCATAGTACAGATGCATAGAGTTGCGACGTTGCCCTGCTCAGTCCGCCATCGACGCGGCGCAGAGGAGAGCGATGAAGTTGTTGAGCCGACGGTGATTTTAAGCTGCATTCATATACAATATATACAAAGGTAGCAAGAGCGTTACATAACTCGCACAAAGGCACTTCTCAACTCAGTGCCTCCGATGAAATGCCCGCCGCACAGCCGCTGCTTCAGGGCTGGTTTTATACCCCCGGGGTTCCGCCGCAGCCGCGTGCAGTTCGAATCATTTCCAAACAGGACTATCACTGGCCGCAGTTTGAATCCGGCGAATGCAGGCGAAGTGATTGCGTCAGCCGAGCCACGAATGGGAAAGGGGAGGCGACTCAGCGGCGCCGTCTCCAGAGTCTACTCGTCGCTGCGTGTCTTTTGCGGGCCGGTCGTCCCAAGCATGATTTGGTGCGGCCGCCTCGATGGGAAAAGGAGAGTAGACTCGGTGGCGCCGTGTGCCGCCAGTTGCGGCACGTCTGCGCGGGCTGGCTGACCGAGGCGCGAATCGGGCCCACCGTCGGCGCGCCGCCAGGTGCAGCAAATTTGTGTCGGGTGCTCTGGTTAACCGACACACACACGCATAGAAAAATTAGTAAATCAGACCCGTGTGGCTTTTGGCCTAGCTGTTAACGGAAATAGACACAACGACGCGTAGCTCCCGTCCTGTCCCTTTTTCGTGGCGGGACCCTCCCTATTTGGCTTTTCGCGCGCTAGCCTGGTTTTTCGTCTTTCTGTTTATCTCTTACTTTGCGGGCTGGCGGCGGTTGCGAGGGTACGGTTGCGCAATGTTCGCAGAATTCGGAACAGCGGCGGCAGCGTCTCTTTCCAGATGGTTTTAAAAGACGATAGTCTTTCTTTGGCCACTTGAGCGCGACAATGTTGGCCTGTCAGTCTGTCTGTCTGTGTCCGTCATAAAGATAATTCATTATTGCAACTTAATATCACGCCCCGCTGTACACATGGGAGCTACTGGGGTCGCCGTTAAGTAGCTTCATGTACATAATGCGCCCTCTCTACAACTGGCCAACTGCCCCACGTCGATTCAGCCGTGATTCAGCCCGCGATTCAAAACGCGAGTGCATACGTCCCGTTCGCTCTCTGCCCGTGTACGTGGCCTTCGCGCAGTGGGAAGCCCTAACGACAATGCACCCGTATAAGACGTTTCTTCTTCCGGGCTCCTCTGTCCTGATGTATATGTAATCTCAGTATTTCTAATTAGTTAAACATTTTATTTTTTTCTGTTTAGCCTTTCATTCGAGCCACGACCTAGCTAAGATGTTGCAGTCGACAGGGATCATGATTTAAGGCCACGGGAGGACGAACAGGACGAACAACCTGGACGGACCGAACCACGACTACGAGAGTGCAGCACGCAGACATGGGGGCAACCGACGCACTCCACGCCAGCGGTGGTCGACACAGTGCTGACTACAACGGAACGCTACGTCCTATGCTCTACGAAGAAACAGCAGTTCGTGAGCGCACTACGATTACGAGGGCTACCCTGCTCTGGCCGTAAGGACGACATCATCTTGCGTCTTCTAGAGGACAACGAACGAACGTCGCCATCTCTCCAAACGAACGAAATGTGCCAACGCTACTTCAGGCTGCCTCCGACAACAAACGGCAGAGGACCCTGCAAGCGGCGCTGTTTGAGAGCAGAAGCTGCGTGATGAACGAGAAAAGTTTTCTGAGACAACTGGCGAGAGTCGGCCGCACGTTTTCCCACGGTGCCTGGAATGCACGAGATCCGAGCACAGAGCAGAAATGCACGACGGCACGCACATGAACGAGACGACGCATGCAAAATTGTGATTGCGTGCTCACCGGACCTTTCCCAGGTAATCGCCACGATTACGGAGACGCATCGAAGGTCAGTGCATTTCTGGCGAGATCACGAACACACGTTGCTCTGCTCCATCGCCCACGAGCTACATCGCCCACGCGCAGGTCATTCCAGCAACGAGCAACTGAGACGCGCAACGTACGCAGCCGCGCACGAGCCAGAAGGCACCACGTTCCTGGCACCCGCTCTTCCGCTACAGACGTACACGAACGGAACGCTGAGAGCACGGAACGCAAACGGAGCCGGTACGTACATTTTCCGCACGTGCTGTCCCGGCGCGGGTCCACGCAACCAACGACATCGCATCCGGATTGGTGGATATGGCCCACGACAGCGAGCAAGACGCACGCGGCCCGAAATGCACCATACGTGGCGAACGACCGCACCCAATTATAGGGGAGGTTCCTAGATAAACGAGACGCACAGCGCACGAAACGCACCAGAAGTGACGAACGACATCCACTTGAACCAGTGGAGCTGACCACGGAAGAACGAAATGCACAACGCACGGAACGCCACCAAGCCGCAGCACACACGGAGGAAACTGCTGTTCGCGACATCCTCCGCTCCCACTGCAGTGCTATCCTGACTTGGCCAGCGAATGTTGACAACCGCAGAAATCACTGGCCACAAAGCAACAAAAGACCCAGCGCACGCGGTTCAACCCTACCGGAAAGTACGAGTCTCCGACACCCGCTGCTCCCGCCCGAGTCCAGCGGACGAACGACATGACACTCGTGCAAGTAGGTCCGTCAACGAGCAACGACACCGGCCAGCGCATGCGGCATGTCCGAGCCAGAATTAACAAGATCACCGGCACCCGGCGCTCCGATCGAGACTCACACGACAAACACCATTTCGTACAGAGGGACGCAACCGCGAGCAAGCGGACTCGCGACATAAACGGATCCTGCTTGTATGGGAGAGATAGCGATTATAGCATTCTCGAAACAACGGCAAAAGACGAGGTCTTGAGCGACGACACGGACACGGCAAGAACGGCAACGAATGAACCCGATCCAGACGAAGCATCGAATGCCCTGACGATGAAGTCACGCTTGCGACGCCGAGGAATGTGGGACCGAACGGACGGCACGAACTACGCCCGCTTCCCCACCACAACGGTTTCACTTCCGAAACAACCACGGCGACTGCGAGCACGGAGCCGCAACGACTTTGACCGATCAGCCATGCCACCCTACGAAACGCCCCGCTACCGCACACTAAACGAAAAGCCAAACGGCTCCCGCACCATACGCAACGCACGCGTCAATCAAGCAACGTCCTCAACGCGCCGAACTATGCCATCCCTACACAGCGCAGCTCGCCACCGGACAAACCAGACGTCTACGCCCCCACATGCATCAAGCACGCGACGAGCTACACGAACACAATCGCCGACGGAAGCGGCGCAACCAACGCAACGCCGTAAACACTGTCAAGTTCAGGTCTGACGAAGTGAATCCCACGGCACACACACAATAAAATCAAGCAGATTTGAAATTCACCGAAACTCAACGAGACGAACACCCTCTTAACGAAGTTCTAGTATCTGTAACAACAAAAAACAAACGCCAGCATCGAGCATCTTGTGAACAAGCGGACAGTGATCTGGATACGAACGGACGTCAATCTACGCGAACGCTTCATTGGTGCCTGGGGGGCAGGCATTTCGGATTCAGAGCACGATTAGGAAGACGTATCAGCGCGCCCGAACGAAACGGACGACAAAAGCTGCACCCGAAGCTTACACGCAGAAAAAAACGCAGTTTACCGGCCACGGCCGCACCGACAAAGCCCCGAGCTCCCTGAGCCCGACCCGGCCTGAGAACAAGACGAGACGCCAGGCGCAACAGCGATTGCTTACGTCCGTTTCGCTTCTCACATGTAGCAGTGTACTTGCCTTCGCACAGTAAGTCGCCCAACGACAGTGCACCGCGTCAGACGTTTTCTTCCTCTGTCCTGATTTATATGTAACCCGTGTTTTTCTAATCAATTAAACAATTATTTTTTCTACTTAGATCTTTCATTCGAGCTACGACCTAGCTAACAGTGCAAATAAGTTGATTATTCGTGAGTAATACAAATTGAGTACTCATGAGTCTGATTGAGTACTCATGAGTGCAGAAGTGAGTAGTACATCATGAGTGCAGAATGAGTAGTAGCTCATGAGTTAGTACTCATGAGTACTCATGAGTACAGATTGAGTACTCATGAGTAACAAGAGTGAGTACTCATGAGTACAGATTCAGTACCTCATGAGTACAGATTGAGTACGAATACTCCGTGAGGACAAATGAGTTTGAGTACAAGTGAGTACGATTACAAATGAGTATTTGATGAGTGAGTACGAGTGATTTTGTGAACAGACGAACTTTTTGAGTCTGAGTTTGATTGAGTACAGCGTAAATAAAAAAAATGTGATTGAGTTTGAGTGAGTTCTTTCTGTTTTGCCGACCTATGCGCGACACAGATTGTCCCCTACTCACCTCCTTCTTCCCTCTCTTTCTCTCTTCCTATCATTTGAAACCCCCACTTCCCTTCCCTGGACTGGGTTGTATGAGGGTGAACTCCCCGATGAGTTCAACAATATCCTCAATTCTTTTCTCTTCCCTACTTTCCTAATAAATCACCACCACACTAAATTTTCTTCACGAAGAACAATGCCTTGAGACTAGCAAAGGAGCTTCTTTTCTGGGAAAGAAGCATCTTCTGGTCTCTCCTGGAAAACAACCATTATTGCAGCATGTCGATCGTACTTTGTCCTTCGATTGATCCAATCTTCAACGTGCTGTTGAACACTGGCCGCGCCAGTCCCCATTTGACGAGCCCTTAGAAAGCACCCTCCAAAGCTTCTTTTAATCGCTTGCCTCCGCCAGGAACCACGTGTAAACCTTCTGTCAAATTTTTAGTTTAAATTTGGGGTCGCATATCACGCCACTTGGCAGGCCTCAAGGCAAACACCCTCTGCATCAGGTTCCGGTAGCTAGCTGTCGCCACGGACATCCTTCTCGTTGGCCCCGTCGGTGTCTTACTTCGCAGGACGGCTCGTATTGCACGTGCGGCCATGCCCTAGGGCCGTATTCTAAGTTTTTCCTCCACACCAGTTGCTCCCTCCAGTCGGCTGAAGGGAGGAGTGCGCAATTCCTATGCATGTGGAAACTGATGTCAAGGATCCACTCAACTGGAGCCTCGAGTGGAGGGATGTTCAGAATACCAGGGCTAGTATACTTTGACGGTTTTCTCTTCCTTCCGCGCAATCCATCGCCCATTCTTTAAGACCTCCTACGACCAATGTTCTGCATTGCTGTTTCTTTTTCCTGGCTCACCATTCCCGGCTCGTACTCGCTGCCTACCCTGGACGTTTTAACAGCGCAGCTGTTTTGAGCTTGAGTTCCATCCGTGGCAGGCGTCGCTCAGATCTCGACGCACCAATGTGGAGAGGAGGAAAATGCCAGGCCAAAAAGTCTGAGGGAAACTGGCGAAGAGGCAAGGAACCGGGGAGCAGCTGTGTGGAGTGCGCGAGTAAAAAAAGAAAACGCTTCCCGTAGTCGGAATCAAACCTGTGTCCCTCGCACATGAAACAGGCGTCTATCCAATTGCGCTATCTCATTCGGGGCGCTCAGCATTTACTTTGGGCCCGTAGCACGGGCGTTGGCTTTGAACTTCGGCTGAGGTGAACTTGGATCTTTGGCTTCGGACTTTGTAAGTTAGGATTATCAACTTTGGGAGTATTGACTGTGCACTTTGATTTGACTCAGTTTCAATCTAGAAATCTTAGCTTTTCACCCCTCTTTTTCTTAAGAAATGGGTTACTTAAGCTTGTGAAGACCACTTGCTCCGCTGTGTCCTAAATCTTTGCATCTCAATTGCTGTGGCCGAATGCTGTTAAAACAAAAGTTTCTATGCGTCACTGATGGCGCTCGATATCGCTACATAACACACTGCAGAAAAGCCGACTTTGCGCATTGCGTTTCAGAAAACAATGATGATGACAAGTGAAGGCAGATCAAGCGTCTCAACGAAGAAACTCTTTTTGTGGTCATAATTGAACTGGGTCCCCCGCGTCATGTGTGACAAAGCCGATGTCTATCTGTGCGCGCCATTACTACACGGTCGAAGCAGTTTTGAATTTGGACTTTGACTTTGACTCAGGTTTCACAAAAAAAAGCCTCTCGTTTCAACATGCTTTCATGCGATATAGAAATGGCTTTGAATATTTCGCCACTGATTTTCTGTCCTTCTCAAAGCACGTGGGAAGCATAGACACCTAACTCTTTCGCTTGAAAAAAATGGCCCTTTGCTTCATATTGGAACCTGACACAACTGCTTTAGGGCTTCACTTTTGTCACACAATACCCCTTTGCCATGGTGCAAACAAAATACCACTTTCGTTTATCATCTCGTTGTTCAGGTGACGGAGCGTTATAGTGATAGCTCAATTACGCTGCTGTATGTACACGCACGCGCACAGATACTCAAGCTTAAACCACAGAGCTCCAGTGCCAAATCGCACATTTCTTGTGACATGTATGCGTAAACATAGACCATTCTAGAGATGTAACCGTATTATAATGCTCTTAGAATACTCCTACGTTATTATGTTGTAACCTAATACGTCAATTGTGTGTTTCTGTAAATCAGGGAATGGGTAATAGCAAAATGACAAGTGTAACCCCCGAGAGGCTACGCCGTCACCCTCTTCCCGCAACGCCGGCCGCAAAATAATTAACAGCAGCAATCTTCTCTAGGAATCAACCCCAGCAGACTCCATCATTTCTTCTCTTTTTTATTGTAGTAGGAATGAGTCACTACTGCGTGCGGCTTAGCTCAAATGTCAGTAATATTTTGTTTCACCCTGTCATATGTTCCC
The DNA here is from genome assembly GCA_013339765.2 of Haemaphysalis longicornis. Classification (NCBI taxonomy): domain Eukaryota; kingdom Metazoa; phylum Arthropoda; class Arachnida; order Ixodida; family Ixodidae; genus Haemaphysalis; species Haemaphysalis longicornis. The sequence goes on along the minus strand of JABSTR010002802.1, from coordinate 22,787 downwards.
GTGGTTTATATGTATGGTGGGGGCTCGACTGGCTCCTTCTTTCGAATACTGTAAGTGGCGTTAGTTACAAGATTACAAACGACCTTTGCACCGCTGGATATGCGGTTACACCAAACCCTGAAACTTGCTGTTATCTATTTCCCAAAGGGTTGTTCGTAAATGAAAAACGCCCGCGTGTACGAGATTTCGGCGCACGTTAAAGATCCCCAGGTGGTCAAAATATCCGGAGCCCTCCACTACGGCGCGCCTCATCGCCTATGTTGCGTCGGCGCGTTAAATCCTAATATCGATTAATCAGTATTCGTAAATGAGACGCAATCTTATCCAACAACCCCTAAGTGAGCGGAACAGTCTACAAATGTCAACGAATTATTGTAGTGCAACCATTTGGCCGTGGCTGTATTACTTACATACGTGCCTATTTCAAATGCCACTGAAATTTGTTAAGGTTCAAAACCTTCACTTCAGATCTCGCGCCAGCAGTAGTTTCAAAATTTCTTCATTTCACGTAGCCGTTCAGTTGGAGCGCTGAGGCACTATCCACTACTCACAGCGCCTAAGGGTGGGAATAGCAGTCTTCTTCTGCAGTGTGTCGCTTGCAACACACGCACTGAGGCCCACAACGTGTTTGGTTCATTGGCTGCAGCAAAGGTGTGGCCCGATGACTCACAGAATAAACACAGTGGGCCGACGGTGTGTGTAGGGCAACTGCTGGCAGCTTGTAGTGAGCCCTCGATCTGTCATGTCTTCTCTTCGTCGCCCACCAAATTGCAATGATCAAGAGTACACTGCCTTCGCGGCTGAAACATATGGCTGTTTGCAGTGTGAGAAGCGTCGTCCGCCAAGTTCTCCCATTGCTCCGAAATAGTAACCGTGCTGGAGCTGATTTAATGTAGCCACCCATTACGTGTGTCACCTTTGTATAACGTAACAAAATTGTGCATTGCTACGCAGTCGCATTGTACAGATGTTCGCGGTAAATTGGGTGTGACTTCATGACTCTTTTAGCACAAGAAGACTGTGTACTGTTGTGTGCGAATGCTCATCCACCGAAATGGTACCCTTTTAAAGGCCATCCTCCTGGGTGCATGCCGCTGATGTCATCGCGTCGATGTGCCTGAAGCCTGTCAGTTCCGTAGGGGCAAGGCAACAATGTCCGTCGATGTCTTTCCTACAACCGTCTACTTGTACAGTCTGTTGGTTAGCCTATGTTTCACTATATTCCTCTGTATTAAACTACGTCCCGCTATGTGCTACTGCATCTGGTAAAGCTCCGAAACCGCTCCCTAATGTCGACGACTTGCACATACTAGGACATTCTGGCAGCAAAAGGAAGCACTGGACCCCATGGAAGGAGTTCTTGGCTTGAACAGCAGGAACGAACCAGGCGGAGAACAATAATAATAATAAGAATAATAATAATAATTGTTGTTTATTATCAAGCAATGCACACAGAAGCAAAATTGGGCCGCCAAAGTCTACAGGTGGGCTTGTGCGGCGTCGCCCGGCAGCAACGGCCTTCACTTCTGTAAAAAACACTCATTGACGGTGGTAAGTGATTAGGAAGGTAAAAAAAGACAACAAAAAAAGAGAAGAAAAAAGAGGAAAAGAGGGAATACGAAAAATTAAAGGGAGGAAAGAAAAAGTGAAGCAAACAACAACCGACAAACAGAAGAGACGCAGATAAATAGACAAACAAGGATACCATAAATCAACATGGGTTTCAGCTACATGGGGGGCATTTTCCTAAGCACAAGAAAACAATTAGGGAACAAAGAAATAGCTACCAATCACCTCATACACATACATCTTCAGCATGTTTCTAATGCCAGCATAGCAGCACGCAAGTGTTACCGCGTTGTTGAAGAGGACAATTCGTCAGGTAATTCGTTGAAGATAGCAGGAACATATGGCCGAGCTGCCATTCCATAATAGGTACGAACCCTTGGCCTCATGTATCGAGGTATGTGCCGCAGGGGTATAGGTTTAACATTGAGAGTTCGGTAATCCGTACACCAGAAATATTTAGCACGACGATTTCCTAAACAATGTATCAAATGACGGTAAACCACATGCCTTAAATACACTGTCTGAATCCGGAACGTGTGACTTATAAAGAACACTCTTGGCTATGTTTTTTTTAAAATAGTGTTAACTCTCTTTTTCCAGGTAACGGAGCAGTTGAAAAAACAGCACATGCAACAACGAAGAACACTCTAACCCAAAATTTGAGCTAGTATTTTTCGAACAGAGAAAGTCAGAAACACTTGTAAGCTTCACATCATAGAGGCAGTAGTTCTAAGCGTTTTACATAAGTGAGCCATGTGTGTGTTCCTTGAAAGATCCGCATCAAAATGTACACCTAGGTATTTAACAGACTCGACACAGAAAATACGGGCACATGAACAAGATGCACAATTTGATGAGTGTATTGTAATGAAGCAGTCGTTCGTCACTATTTTCGTGGATTTCGGAAACAAACTAGCCCACTTTTTACAGGGTTTATTGTTATTAAATTTGCTTCGAACCAATCCGCCACCCTTCGGGCATTGTCTTGGAGATTTGTGAGAGCGAGAGAATAACCAGAGTTGCCATATACCAGCAGGCTTACATCAGCGCATTCATAAATTTCCGAAGTTTTCACAAGTAGACCCCTGCGGGACATCTCTCCTAAGTCTGATACTATCACTCAGCACCGATCCAAGTGACACCACTTAAGAACGATCCCGAGGGTAATTTTGAAGCAGAGATAAAACTGGTTCTCGGAAGCCATAACGGTATAAATTATTACAAGGTATACCATGGTTCACAGTAATTAACGCTTTCTTAACATGAAGAAATTACCCAAACGAAACCTCATTCTGATCTATGCTGTTATGAAGGGTATCAGACAACTTTTCAAGTAACACCTGCGTTCCCGCGCCTGAGATGAACCCGTATTGATGTTCACTCAGTAACTCGTGTTTTATTACAAAAGGAAGTCCTGACACCGAATATGTGCTTTATAGGAATTCGAGAAAAAAAAAAAAGATACATCTGAAATAGGGCGGTAGTTTAAAGGGCGCTTTTTCGCCGCTTTTATAGAGGGGAACCACGCGTGCGCACTAATGGAAGGAATTGGACGGGGCTTTTGCGATTCCACACCACGCCAAAGGATCACGCAAAAAGAGAGCTGTTCTGTGACCACGCGTTGGCGACGACGACATATCTTGGTGCAAGTCGGAGTCTAGAATATCTCAGGTCAAGTCAACTTGATTAACCAGATACGCAGAAGTGTAGCTCTGGATAGTCTCCTAGGCTAACAACTGCATTAAGCAGCTTGAAGGCGGCCCACTATCTTTTTTACACGACAGCAGACAATGCAAACATACACCCAATTTACAGGAAGAAAAAAATAAATTACCGCATGCTTACAGCTCGCTGAAAGCAAGGAACAAATAGAAATCCTCAGTGGTCTAAGTAACAGTTATATTGTAAATGCACACTTAAATTATTTGAAATTATTGACGGTTCCATAAAACATGCGTTCATCATAAGCACGCAATATCAAGAACAATAGAATATTTATGACATAAAGACACTAAGATAGACATAGCAAGTTAATAGACAGTTTTACGTACTTCGAAGTTTCACGTACGTTGAGCCTTCACGAGTGACCAGTGCGCGTGCGCAGAACGCGAATGGTCTTAGTGAGTCTTACGGACGAATGTGGTATTCGAGTTTTTACGTAGCGATCCCCACGTTGCTTTCGTACGTAGTTGCCAAACATGTTGGCGGCCTGCCCCCCCTACCCGCTTCGCAGCGATTCTTACCCTCACATAAAGTTTCAAGAGATGAACAGGTTTTGCTTTTTACATAGAATGGCGAGTTTTCAGCTGTTAAGCATGACGAAGTACTATTTGTCATCGTCAGAGCAACAGTCTCGTGAGATCACAAGTGGCTACAGGAGTGTCTGTGTCTGTTCATAGGTGGCGCTAGGGATCCAAGCTTCCTACGTGCGGCGGGCGTCGTGCATGTGTAACTATACGAGTTTTAAACTACATGCGCGTGGACTACGTATACTTCTGACGTTTGCGTACGTTAACTATGTGCGGTCGTGAAACTAAAACTTTCTCATAAAGTGTTCATTAAAACGCTTGCAAGAAACAATGCCTATAGTTTTATCTATACTAAGTAGAACAGGTAGGTGTGTTTTAGAGATTGCATTTTGTATTGTTTACGAAAGCGGGGAACAAACCAAGGTTCAGGTTCTCTAGTTTTGACAGCTGTATCGTATGGCCATGGGGTGATAACGGTAGTGAGATATCCGGTAAATCACATTAGGAAAAGAAGAACCAGTGCATAAGTCGGTAGTTATACTGATCTTAGAATCAAATGATATTAAATGTTTGAAATAGTTCTTCAGTGCTTGACATTCGGCCAACATGCCATATTTGACGTAAAGCTGTTTTCTAAAGTACAGTAATTTTATGCTTGTTTCTTGTATTAGCCCAGCTAAAAAAAGGCTGCAGGAGTTAGCTTCAGATGCAATAGGAGATGCAATAGACTATAGTACAGTTGAATTCTGACATCAACCGGCATAAATGCTCTACTGCATGATAATGTGGCCACCACGACAGACAGGCGTCGACATAGACTTTGCATAACTTTTGCAACTGAGATTGCAAAAAAGTGTAATTCCAAGAACCGTAAGTCCGTCAACATGTTCAATGCCCCTGTCACAAAGCGATATTTCGCGCTCCAAGGTGGGCACCTTATTTTTAGGCCTGAAAAGGACAGTCCTCGTTTTTAGTGGATTTATTTTAATGGAGTCTACTTTGGACCATTTTAGTAATTCCTGCAGAGTGTTGTTGCATTGTAGCATTAGGAAGTCGGGGTCACTGCCAGTAAAGAGCAGTGTGCTGTCATGTGCATATATAAAGTAATGTGGAGGGACGTACACCGCTTCCTTCTAGGAGGGACGATGGCTTTTGATTGCCTGTACAAACGCATCGAGTTCTATTTTTAGGGACCCGCCGCGGTGGCTCAGTGGCTAAGGCGTTGCACTGTTGAGCTCGAGGTCGCGGGTTCGAATCCTGGCCACGGTGGCCCCTTTTCTGATGGAGACAATAAGCGAAAACCCCCGTTTGTACGAGATTTCGGCGCACGTGAAAATCCCCGGGTGGTCAAAATTAATCCGGATTAACGGCGCGCCTCATCGCCTGCGTTGCGTCGGCGTGTTAAACCCTACAATCAATCGATCCATTTTTAGGGATGATGTCTTCATACTTAAGGGACTGCCGCTGATGCCGTTAAACGAAAATTTATTGCTTGGGATATTGTGACTGAAGTAATAGAAGTATTTGGTGAAATCACTAGAAAGACCAAGGGAAAATATTCCCGGGTGGATATTTTGGGCTATACGCTCCCTCGGTGCTAATAGGGCGGTTTCGTTAGATCGTCCCTTGCGAAAACTAAAATGGGAAGCACTAAGTATTTGATTCTTGTTACCAAAGTCTGTTACACAACAAAAAACAATTTTTTCTAAACCTTTAGAAAAAGTGGATCGCACTGATATTGGCCGATAGTTATTCTTATCATTTTTATCACAGCCTTGATGAATTACACGAACCCTACCTTTCTTCATATCGTCGGGAAACGTGCCGGATTATACAGCTAAATTAAACACAGCACTCAATCAATTTATCACAGGACATACCCAGCTGGTGTGATTTCCATACTTATCTTTGCTGTTTAAATTTCCGAAGGTTATGAAAACTTCAGTTAAATCCGTCGTTTAAAAGAATAAGTTATTTATGGGACTATATGTTAGCGTGGTTGCGTCCTAATGATATGGCTCATAAGACAAGGCGTCGCTGATAAAGTGCGTATTCAAGTAGTCGGTAACCTGTGCCCCGCAAAGTTCATGACCATTTGCGTTTATCGTTTGAGGACTATGCTTTTCTTTATTTCGGCCAAGAGTAGTATTTGATTTGTCATGCTGTGTCATACCGTACTCTGCTATTACTATGGAAGAGGACGAAACGGTGGAGCGGTTGTTACAGGTACACGATAACAAACCTCAACTTCAACCTTCGTAACTGGTTTTTTGATAACTTCGACAATCTTTGCTGCGACCGTGAAAGTATCCATGATTTGGCACTGGATGACTCCTCGGATTTATATTCTTGTTTCTAGAGTATTGCTCTCAATGCCCAACGCGGCTCTCAAGTCCTTCATTTTTTCCTTCAGGTGTTGGAACGTTTGCTTCAGCATATTATTTTGCCTAGCAAGTGCAACATTCGCTGCTTTCTCTTTCCTTAACTGCTCTTGAAGGTCTTTGGTTGAAGCGCGGGCAAAATTTAGGCCGTGGATGATTGCTTTTTTGTTCGTTTTTAATGCCTTAGTTCTTTTCGTAGTTTTCTTTCAACTCAATGTTTTAATGCCTTCATCTCTGGTTTAATTTCATCTTTAAGGCGAGAAAATTGAGCTTTCGTATACTCTTTCACCTGTGCAATGTCTTTGCTCCTTTTAAACAGTGAACACTGGTTACATGCGAAATTTCCAACAAAAGCACAAATTTTGGTAGCAGCAGTGGCGACTACAGTAACTACAAAATATCTTCAGGTGATACACTTACCTGTGTGAACAAGAGCATTCCGCGTGGTCGAGCTGTGCGTCGCCGCTGCAGCCAAGTGAGGGATAAGCCGAAGGAGCAGTACTTTTGTATCCGAAGTTGTTGTGATGTAAGCTTCGATGCAGCAGGTGACGACCAAACTGACAGTTTCACCACTTGATCGCTGCTGGGCTATCGATGCTTGCTTCAGTTAACACCGAAGCGCCGGCTGGCAAAAACGCGCGGCCTTCCCGCGAAAATAGGAAACCTGCGCAAAAATCAGCGTCCAGCGTGGCCGAACTGTGCGTCACCGCTGCTGAGCAAATGATTAAAGAATCAACTCAATATTGGTTAGAGTGAGTACTTACATGCGTTCTGAATGGGCGTTGGTTTATAATATTGCTTAATTTGCCGCTAGTTCGCGCCAGAGTCGAGCTTGGTCGTGTTGTGGTGACGCTATTCACGCGCGTACACAGGCAGTTGCAGAATCCCATTCCGTTATTTCGATCGGTTTTAAACATGTGTAACCGTAACAGGAAGCAGCCGAAGGATTACTCGGTACGGCAAGAGACTTTTTTGGAGTGTGTCATGCATTCCATTTCACCCTCCTTCCCCCTTCCTTTCTGGGGAACTTCTACGCGACTCTGTGTTTATCGCGTACTAGACAAGTGCACTGTAAGCGCTATTATGAGCGCTCTCGGAAAACTACTGTGATTTTTTGTGGCCGTGTGCGCCTGCCTCTCCGTTCGACAGTGCATGTGTGATCCCACAAAACAATTATTCCACCCTGGCTTTTTTCGGTCTTATGGCCTGGAGCCCCTTTTCTCTTTATAAAGGCTGTTTCTTCATTTTTAACCTGCTCAGTGCTGCGAGTTGCTATATGTGTAGGGTTTTGGTGCCGGCCGCTGCCCTAAATTCCCACCATCTCCATCCCCCCCCCCCAACTCTACCTTGTGTCCTGTTTTAGTGGATGGGTGGAAGATATGTTTACCCTAAATAAAGACGTACAACTTTTGCAAAATACCCACATCAGTATTTCGTCCTGTGAAAGTACAATTGCGTTTTTGGTACGGGTGAAGCGTGAGTATAAAACTGAAACAATCGTGCCTAAGATATGGTAGTTCCACAGGTCAAGTAAAAATTGTTGTTTTCGATTCGTGAACACGATTCGCAAACCATGGCACTTAGAGGGCAGAAAAAAGCAACAACCTTTCGGATTTGAACCCACAACTCTGACTGAGCGGACGCGAGACTTTAGTTCACTGCGTTACAAATAAGTTGAGATTGCGCGGAAATACCCTCTACACTACATTGAGACACACCTTGAGGCACATGAATGCTTTCTACCTGATTTTAACGATTCCTGGATCGTTAGCTGAACATTTCTTGAATAATAGTTGCGCAACAACCCCCCCCCCCTCCCCTTATAGCTGACCTCCAGCCACAGCGCGGCTTCCGCTGCGGCTGCGATTTCTCCCTGAGGGAATAGTGGTTGTCTTGCTTTTGTTTTACGCTTTACGCTAAGAACGTTGGTCCATATTATTTCCTTATTACATAACACAACTTCCGTAGCTCTGCTTCTGCGCTCAACTGAGCTTATATTTTCTACAAACATTGCTGGTCACTTGAATATGCAGTTTGCAACTCCTGTAAACAAATTGTCACCAAAGCGAAGGGCCGAAGCGTCGTTGGCTGAAATACGAATCGCACGTGTTGAGCTGTAGGAACTTCATGGACCTTACTATGTTTATTACAGTCTAGGAACTAACAGGACACAGCCGCAATCATTACCGCACGAATGATGTCTGGGTACAGTTTTGGATTCTCGATAGATTCCTAACGACATTCGGCGGACCGGCATTGTAGGGGTCTTCTATCAGAGAGTCAATCACACCACGCGGACTTTCGATCGGCCAACGTGTACGTGTCGCCGTCGGCGCCGTGTGGCAAGGCGGTCTGCAAAATCGGAAATCGATACGTGTCCTCGTCATGTCGGCCTAGCCAATGCTCCTTAGGAAAAACCGTATTAATAGAGTAGAAAAGATAAAAGGGAATGATCATGGCAGCGTTAGGCCTGCTGCAGGAAGCTTCAATTAACCGTAAGTGCCGCCGCGAGCCAAGGACGCTGAGCAGACGATGCTTCTCTTCGGTGGAAGTGACAGAAAAAGCCATCGAATTGCAAGATTTCTGCTTCGTGACGCACATGAGAGAATCGATGACGTACATGCGGGAACAACGCAGGGCCTAACAACACGCAGGAAAGGGTGGGAACGCTTTAACAAACTTTGCAACAAAAGTGTCAACCTTTCGCTGAACGTAAAAAATTTATAATTAACACAGATGACGTTGTTCACCCAACCTAACGATCGCGCTACTTTATTTGGTGTTTTCAAAACTCCTTTCCGTATCCTTTCTTGTCTCGGTTTCACTTCGTTGACCTTTGACTTAGCTGTAATTATTACACTCAGGTATATAGTCACCATTAAGCAAAGTATGGCGGATGTTCGTTTTGTTGTTGCCCGCTTCCGGTGTTTTGCCTGTCGAACGGCTCGCTGTTCCCCAATCTCCAAAGCTAACTTCGTGCGCTTGACATTCCGGACCCTCTCCAGTGAAGCAGGTCGGCGGGCGATATCCGCGCCGTGGTCGGACGCCGCTTGCCGACTTCGGTTCAAAACCTCCCGCTCCCACGAACGCTCAAAAAAGACTGCCTGTACTTGCTCTCATTCATGGCCAAGTTCACACTGGCTAGACGAGCGCTGCGCTTCTCTTAGCAGGCGCGCGCCGAGTCACGTGGTCACGCGGCGAACCAGCTGCTGAGAACCGATGCGCCAGGCCAGCGGCAGCGGGTAGTTCATGAGGCGGCGGCGGAGCTTGGCGCGGCAAGTCACGTCATGCGTTGTGGAAGCTACGCCGCAGCTGCGATGAAATGAGACTCAAATTGCTGGCGACCACGAAACGCAGAAACTCATCTAGAAAAGTTTATTAAAGCTTTCCTTTAAAAACTAAGTGATCAAATAGATCATGTAAGCACTGATGGACACCCGATCGACACCTCCCACTGTGCTTCTGCTTTAAATAACCACTTCTCGTTCGTATTTTCCGCTGCTAACAACTACTACACCGAAACATTGCCCATTCATGCCTCTGTAACAGTGCCAGAAATCGAAATCAGCCAAGAGGGGATATATAAACTAATCAATGACCTCGAATTTTCATCCTCAAATAGTAAATTGCTGAAGAACACCGCACCAGTCTCAAGCCAAATATCGCACTTGATCTTCACCCAATCACTACAAACAGGGCACGTCCCTGACGAGTGGAAGAAAGCTCAGATTATACCAATTTTTAAATCAGGCAATCGCGCTTCGCCAGCAAACTATCGCCCCATTTCCATAACCAGCATCACACCCAAACTGCTCGAACACATCATGGCGTCAAGTTTAATGACCCATGTAGAATCCATCTGCTTCGTAATACATGGTAATTACACTGGAGTCAACAAACAGACAACAAACTACACGTCATAAAACCACAATTGGGACGCTACACAATTTACTCACACAACAGATACACTGAAGTCGCCCTGGCTAGGCTGCGGATAAGCCACCCACATGTAACGATTCCTATCTGCTGAGTGGATCATCGGGACCCATGTGTAGCAGGTGTAGAAAGGGCCTATCCGCAGCCCACATACTGATCACATGCAAGGCACTTGACACAACCAGACACAAACATTTCCCTGAATTATACAGACGACACATTCCACTGCACCCATCATACTTTTTAGCCGACGAACCAATGTCACGTGTTAAGTTTTTTAGCTGAGGTGAAATTTCTGCAGCTCGTGTCATATCATGTGTAATCATCCTCGCCCTAAACACCAGCCACCTTCATTGTATTTTGTTTTGCGTCACTTTTACTTGTACTCATACGTTTTAGCACTTACGGTCTCCTCAACAATTAAATAACTTTGTCTCTGGCTCTGATTGCCCTTGTTGGCCTTGCGCCATTAAATACCAACCATCATCGAACCATCTGAAATGCATTACTTTTTCTATCATCACCAACATGGCCTCCGAAATCTTTAGTTGTGCGAAACGCAGGTGGCAGAATTCGTGAACGATATACTACACTTCATGGACGAAGACATTGAAAAAGATGCAATACCTTTATACTTTTCAAAAAAATTTGACCGGGCCCCCCATAACCAATTAATCTAAGTTTTATAGCCTTGGAATCCCCCTCAACCTTATTTCTTGGATCGAAAACGTCTTTAAAAACTGAAACCAGTACACAAGCGCAAATAACTACAACTCTCCTATCTCTGAGGTAACGTCGGGCATCCTGCAGGGTGCCTGCCTCTCCCCTCTCCTGTTTCTAGTTTACATAAACGACTTGCCTACTAGCATATCAACCAGGTTAGGTCTTTTTGCCGGCGACTGCGTTTTAAACTCCCCCATCCGTAATCCAGAAGACAGCGCTGCTCTTCAAAAGGATCTACAACTGACTGCAACCTGGTGTAAACAAATCACTCATGCCGTTAAACCAAACAAAATATAAAGCAATGTCGTTCACCCGCAAACGCTGCTCAGCACATTACGCCTACAGCATTGATTCACTTCCGATTAACTCTACATCATCATACAAATATCTCAGATTGCATATGTCATCGCCACTTTCATGGGCAACTCATGTACAAACTATCTGTTCCGACGCCTCACGCACACTTGAATACTTCTTCCGTAACCTGAAATTAGCCTCGCCATATGTTAAAATGTTAGCTTAGCAAACTTTTCTGAGACGGAAACTTGAGTATGCCGGTTCAATTTGGCACCCCTGGCAAACATATCGTACTATCTAGAAAGAATTCAAAACCGCGCTGCCCGTTTTATTTTCTCCCAGTACTCTAACGATATCAGTGTCACCGCACTAAAAATATTTAATCTGACATCACTTGAATCTCATCGAATAGTTTGTCGGCTATGCCTCATCCAAGCTTTGTTCTATCGCCCACAATCACGGCACGCCCTCTTACCACCATCACAGAGAGCTTCATCCCCCATTAACCACAGCCACCCTATAGCACCAATCAACGGCCGCACCTCACCCAGGAACAACTCTTTTTTTCCTAATCGAATAACATTGAAACAACCTGCCCGATAACATAGTAACGCGCGGCAACCACCAAACCCTCCGAAATAAACTGAACAGTCACACGTCGCAATCTCAGTGAATGCAGCAAGCCTGGCCCTTGTAGATTACATTTTTGTTGCCCCGTTTTTGGCTTTCATTTTCATTGCAACACTTTTTGTGCCACTCTGTTTTTTCGTGTTTTCGTTTTTCTGCTGTTTGTGTTCATGGTTGAGCTGGAGATCACACTTTCTACGCCCCCCTCCTTATGTAATGCCTTCGGGCTTGTAAGGTGGAAATAAATGATGTGATACGAAATAAAATGAAATGATTGTCGCGCTTTCTCACACACACGCTACTCCAGGGGAAACTTTTGCGTGCTGACTTTTTCAACCGCAGACCAAATCATTTTGTATCCCAGCCAAGGTAAAGCAGTGTCAAAGGCGTTGCACAAGGGCAGGGACTCGATTCCTAACTCCGGCCGCCGCATTTCTTATGGAGGCGAACAGCAAGAACGCCCGTGTGTTAAGCCCGTGGAAGATCCCCATGCGCTCAGAATTTAGCCGGAGCACTTCACTACGGCATTCCTAAAAGCTCTGGCGAAGTAGAGCGCGTAGAATACCCGAAGTATGAAATTCTTTTATCTTACTTTTGCCTATAAATACACACAACATACTCTTTTTTATCTATTGCTACGACGTGAAATGCGAATGCCTGAATACAGCTCCAAAATGTTTCTTCATACGCCTTTGCCTGTACGTTTTTGTGCGCTTAATGATAGTAGCTATCCATTCATCACAAAAAAATGCCCACATACGCAATTTTTAAGACAATTCGAAACTGCTATTCACCTTCGGGAAAGGAGTTCCTCAATTAGGCTCACTCAACAAAGAAGAAGTAACCGCTCCTATTTGCGGTTATTCCTCGTAATCGCATTGGGAGAACGCCGAAAATGCATGTATCAACATTACCTCATTCGTGACAAGCGGAGAAGCAAGGAAAATGATCCTTTTTTTCATGTTTTATGTCACATTTCTGCTAGTGGTTTACAAAACTAGTTTCTCGAACTTTTCCTTCAAACGCACACGCGAAATTATTGCTCCTTGAGCGTTACGTGACACAAAAAAAAGTCGTTTTCTTTTTTGACGCTTCAGTTTATATTAGTGCATATTTGTTTTGGTAATTTATCTACGGCTTCGTCTATTTCATTGATAAATAGGTGCTATTAGAGAGAACACACCTTTTTCTGTTTTCTCTAGAGACCTTCAAGCGCAATACACAAGCCCTACATCATTTTTTCTTGAGTCGTTTTAGCTAGCTAGTATCACATTAAAAATGCGTTCCGAACATTTTATGATAATAATTACCAGCGTTATTCTTCTTGGTTCCAGTTATTTCTAGCGTCTCCATAACAACTATGATTTTTTGTTGTCAAAACACTGGCATTATGTGTGTTAACAACAGCAAATAAAATGAGAAATAAAACTCCGGAATTTGCAATGTTGGTATTGCTGATCACCTGCAAGCAGGCGCTCCACTCGCGATAACAGAGTTTAAGGAAGGCGTTCAATACATATTAAGGGTTAGCTCAGTACGGTCTGGGGAAACACCATATTTGCGCGATTTCGACGCACTCCTTATTGTAGCGCGGAAATGAGTTTCTGCAGAAAAAATTCCAAAGAAATATTTGACTCCGATTCTACCGAGCAAATGTAAATGATGTGACACCACGGCTCTGGCCGAAGACATTTTATTTGGCTTATGTAACTGGGGCAGCAAAATTTACCTGCTGAAAATACAACGCAACGAGGGAGCATTTAAAATGCACGTTATTTAAGGTTCCTAGAACTTCATTATTTTACACCTGGCAAGCAAATTGCAGCATCTGCAAAATGGGCAATATCTGACAAAGGTGTCCTGCTGAGGAATGGGCGCGCCGTAATTTACTTAGGTATTGTTGACGGGTTGTTTTTGATTTATTGAGTTAGAATTTTGGAGGAGACGGTGCCAATAACAATGCTGGTGGCCTCTTTGAAGCATATTTCGGTTTTGAATGTCATTGCAACGACCACAGAACTTTGAGGGCCACTTTTAGCAATGATGGGTGTGCGTAAGAACTGATCGATACGGTACGTACGGGATCAAAAATCGGACCTGATCATTATTTATAGTGACGTGGTTTATATCTCGTTGGAGAGTGTCTTCTGGGTGTGTGCGTGATCGCGTGCGCTTGTTCGTATGTGTGAGCGAATATCAGCAATATTGGTCACATTTTGATTTAGGAGCGATTGGCCTAAAATATAATGTTTGTTGCGTAATTTCAAACAAGCACTTGACTAAAAATGAGCAATACTGCTTTTGCAGCAAGTATGGAACCCTAAGCAAAGGGGTAAATTATAAAAGTAGCAAAAGACCGAAGAACATATTTCCTATGCGTTGTACCGCAAAGACAACCCATAATGGACTTCCCGTTTCACAGACCATTCGTAATCCATACGCTGCGATGGCCCACAGTGGAGCCCAGGTACAAGACATAATTGAAATTAAAAGAATGTTGCAATTGTTTACTTCTGCAATTTTTCATGAAAGAGTGGAAAGAATATAACACTGAGGTCGATAAGGCGAATGAAAATTTAGCCGTAACAGCATACTATACTTTTAACGACGGAATAACTCGAGGGAAGCTGTGCCATGCAACCATGCACATAGTGCTGTGTTCTGCCTTTGTTCGTGAAAGACTGTAGTGTTCGTCGCTGATAATTTTTGGCTAACTTCTGTTGCCACTGAATCAGTGAAGTCGTACAATTACTGTTTCAACGCAGGGAACATGTGGGATTTGCAAACATAATATGCAGCCTAGCAGCTATTGCGTGGCACCTGCCGTAGATTGAGACGCAGTGAGGTAGGTGGCTCCTTATTTGGGCGGTGAAAGTTATTGTGCAAGACTTAGAGAGAAACCCAGAATGCACATGCATGCTGGATAATTACAAGATATTTCACAGGGACAGTAATTATAAGCACTGCACAATCACCCGCAACCATTTGAAATATCTTTAAAAATTAGAAATTAATTAGACCTTTCTGTTATTTTACTGAATATTTGCTCAGGCAAGTGTTCTTGAAATTTATTTTTCGCTTACCTAATTTCTTGTCTTACCCGATACCGATAACAATTGTTGACACTGCGTAACTTATGTGCACGGTTATTCAGAAGAAGGGGTCATGTACCGCATAAAAGCTACGTGCTCGGTGATGGCGATGCTTCCCGTTTTACATACTGCCGTCCGTGTTTTTGAGTGAAAGTTGTTGCGGCGGCACTTCATTGATTTAAATGTCTGTGCGGGTCTCAGTGTTCTATTATGCGCTAATTTCACTAGAGACCGAAACATGGGGCTTTCGTTTAGCTCCCTAACAGCATGTACAATGCAATGCTAAAAACAATTATTCTACAAGAACTAAGCGCATCATTTCAAAATCTGTACCTGGAATCTCAGCAGATGCATCATTTCAAAATCTGTACCTGGAATCTCAGCAGATTGTTTCGAAAGGCTTCTGGAGGGCTGTTGAAAAAAACACGTTTGTGGAGTTACTTGATTATTTTCTTCGCGCTAAATTCAAACAACTTTTTTTTTGTTAAGACACCAAAGTGCTAGTCAACTCAGACTAATTAACCGTGCCCAAAAGCGAGAGCTTGGCCTGCCTGCCTTTTAAGATCGATAGCGTCACATTCGGGAGTACTGCCTCCGTCTGCTAACCTGTCGCTGTAAAAACCTTCTTTCGTTCACATTGAGATACGGGCCAGCAACATTTCTGGAAAACGGAGGACGCACACATCTCATTAGAATAGGGGATCCTGAGGGAGACACAAACACAAAGCGTTCGTTCGGGACGAGTTTTAGAAAACGGTTCTTCCCAACGACTCGCAGCGGGCTCGTGTTTTTCGTGTGCACGGAAATCAAGGCAAATATTGGACCGCCGCTTGTAATACCAACGCTTGTGAGAATTCCTAGTAATGCTTATCAACACAGCATCACCCGCTTTCCAGCTTGTGTAACGTTATTTTGCCATAAGTTCCATGCTAGCAGGTAGCAAAAAGTTAAAGGTGCCGTGGCCTGTGTCGATTCGGGGCGCTTCATGCACCGTTCTTGCAGCGCACGGATTTTTGCATTGTTTTTTTACACAGCAAAAATTAGTGCATCTGTTTTTCAGAGCACTGCAGGGGCCTAATTTTAAGCCCCGGGCCAGGCCGGGGTTTGATTTATGAAGGCCCAACCCGAGCCGGTCCTGTAACACCTAGCCCAGGCCCGGCCCGGGCCCGAACGTCCATAAGTGAGTCTGGCCCGCATCCCGTGCGTGCCCGGTCATTTATTTTTAAGCCTAGGGAGGGGCTGCGTGTGCGCGACCAGCCACGGGCTTAGATGCTCAAGAAAAGTTGTTTATTATATTTGACTTAGTGTCTTTGTAGTGGCCAATCATACTGAGCATCTAGTCTGTAGAGCACGTCATCGATTGAATACAAAATGCAAAAATTTAGTCTAGAGTAGGGTACGCACTTTAGCTTCCACTGTCTTCAGTTCACGTCGTAATAAAGCTCGCTCACATCGGTGTAGTATTAGCTCGTTTTCTTACATGACACACCACTACCTTTGATTACCAGATTCTTTGCCACGTCACGTAATTGTTTCGGCCATAATTTGGTACTTTGAAATTGTTGGTGCTGCGTTTCAATCCACGAGTATGTATGTGCATGGAAATCTTTTGATGACGATGATTGGATTTTTATGGCGCGTACTCGACTAAGTAAAAAGTGTGCCAAGACATTTATTTCACGAGAGTTAAGTGACAGTAAGTACAAGGCATTTTCACTAAAAATAAACCTGAAATGAAACAAAAGGCAAGGAAGATGACTGGTGTAAAGAGCCAGGTTGTCAAGACGGATGATAAGAAATGAGATGTAAAATTTGACGCCGATAAGAAACTGCAAAGTTCGCTTGTGGAATAATGGGGTCGTCACTGAAAAAGTGTGATGTGTGCAGTAGAATAGGTTTTCTGTAGAGTTCCGGAAAATGTTTCCGTCGTGCTGTGTGGAAACCAAGCCAGAAAAATCTTTTTAATGCACTTTTATACACTTCATCGCTGAAATATAACGGCTCATACCCAAGAAGTGGAGTCCGAGCCCGGCCCGGGCCCACAGGCTTCGAGCTCGAGCCCGGCCCGGGCCCACACGCTTCGAGCCCGGGTCCGGGCCAGGCCCGCCAATATACGCTTTGGGCGGCCCGTCCCGGCCCGTCCCGGGCTTTTGGGTCAGCCCTGGCCCATGCAGTGCTCTAATGTTTTTCCGTACATTTTTGCTTAGCTGCTGAGAGTTTGCACATTACTTCATAGTGAAGGTTACTTTTCTCTACGTTATGTTTTTGTAATTTGAAGAATAGGACTCAGTAGAGCCAGGCAATGAATGAAGAATACGGGGAAAATCCGCCTGCAGTTTTAGCGGGTTATTCAACGTAGACATCTTATACTTACGGTTCTGGCTTTCCATATGAAAGAATAAAAATCTGCTACGAAATTGTTTTGATTGCATGTGCCAGCATCAGCGGCTTGTTTTTCATTTTTCAGGCCTTGGTCAAAAATGATTCTTTTTGTGTGGTCACGACGGCAATTGATGTGATATATTTTGCAGGACAACGTAGGAAACACCGTCCTCCATTCTGCGATAAAAGCTGGCATGCAGCAGGAGATCATCAGCCTGATATTGCAACTGCCGACAGTGAATGTTGCCATTAAGAACCAGTTCGGACAGACCCCTTTACACTTCGCAGCATTGAAAGCCACCCCATGGTGAGGCTTATGTTTTGTAACGATTTACCGTAAGCTCATATTTTAAAGGAGAGAAATATTGTTACAGACGTATTGTTCCTAGAGATTTAGATTCCAGTGAACGCTTCCCCTTACAAGGGAAACTTTAGCCCCACATAAAAGTGCTTGCCTTGTAACGTTGCCGCACCTGCAATCATGCACAGTTTCATAAAGGACTAAATTTCTCTCTACAGTTATAGTAGTACCATTGCCAAATTTGTTGCAGGGGCTCAGTATGGTTACTTGACCACTTCAAAATAATGCCAAAGCTCTGAAATTATGGAAGCATAAAATACGTGTCCATATTGTCATCGGGCTCATCTATATAGAAATGAATTGGTGCCCTACGTCTCAAATAGGTATTCACACAATTTTACTGGAGAAAAAGGTTCTATGCGTGAAATAGGAAGTATTTTCTCCTCTAGAATACCTACTGCTTGTCACAAAGATTACATAACCAATGAGCCGACTAAAATAATATTCCACTGGATTGCAGGTATCTAATCAAAATATTTGATCATGTGAAGAGAACAGTCCTGCTGTGAACTGAAGGCTCCAAAGTGTCCTGTTCTCACGCACCACCCATCTAAAGCTCCGTTCCAGATTTTTTGCAGAATGTTGCACACTACACCGTTTCAAATTCAAATTCAAATCTTGCCATATGCCTGCTTATGCCATAACAGTAATTTGAATACATATTAAAATGCTAAAGCCTTTCCCACTGCACTTCCCAGCCGATATATGCAACAAGACAAGAATGATAGAGATTGTCATTGTCTATAAAACTTAATCTGCACATCCTAGCATGATGTAATTGTAGAATGTGATAAAAAACGGTGCTTTTGGACTCACACCTAACGGCACATTTTGTCTACCTGAGAATATTTGAGGGTTTTTTATCGCGCTTGCCTTGCAAAGTGGTCTTTGTGGCGAAGGAAATATGTATGCCTCTCACTTTCTTGCGTAGGGTTCGAGATAAGTTAGCCTGTAATTTGCGTCTTAGATTCAAGAGGGTCTCCTAAACGCGGAGCACTTATCTCAGCTCGACTGAAATGACAAAGTAGCCCTACAGGCGAACTAAATGCTTTATGTTCGCTGAGGATGATTTCCGTAACGTATACACAAGTTTTGCTTTATTTATTTCCCTTGTTTATTCATAATAACCCTAAGGGCCCTCGTGAGAGGGGATTACATATGGGGGTTACATGAGCAAAAGTGCAAACAATGAACGTCAAAAACGAAGAAACAAAAGTTATAAAATTTCAAATCAAATACAGACTAAGGTTGAAGTATATAATATAAAAAGTAATTGGTAATAACAACAAAAATGGAGCAAGGAATGGGCAACAAAAAATTGTTCGAATGCAGACAAGTACACAGTGAGCAACCTACGAAAATGCAAGAAAACATAATCAATGCACCTAATATTAAAAAGAAAACAAATAAACCATTCACTCAAAAACAAAAAAAAAACATACACCCACTCATCACACCACAAACAAGCTGAATCAAGGTAATAAATTTCCGGTTAATGAATTTCAATTTCTGCGGAAAGGCTGTCAACTCCGGTGCATGTTTTGAGCAAACACCCTTGCCGTGAAAAACTGGCACGGACCTATTACTAAGCCTTATCGCTGCGACGTCTTACAGCCCTCTACAGATAATTATTCATTGCAAAAAGTACCTAGAATTTATGGTAATTATGCGCATGTGGTCGCCGGAAACAATTTGAAATATCTTTTTCGGCTATGCTCCTTGGCTGCACTATAAAAACGTCCTGAAGGTTTGATGCACCACTCCACTGCAGACTTACCAATCACTGTTAACGATGACAAATTATAAGAAAATTCCGGTACACAGCCGAACGGGATGACCCTGAAAATGAATGGTTCTGTAGGCGGCCGATGAGGCGGTGCGGCCGAGCCCACGTTTATTTCGGTTGCGTTGGCCGTGCCATGGTCAGGACGAGGCGCGTAGAAACGGGGTGCCGTTCCAGACCGGGTGCCGGGTGCCGAGTGTGTTCCGTGCCAGCTGGCCAATCTGCTGATGATGATGGTGGCGCTTAAGAAGATGATGATGGTGGCGCTACAGGGCTCCCCCCTAGCGTGAAGCGCGGGAAAGTGACAAATTAAATGACAATGCACGAAAATGCACTATGCGCTGTACAGGTATGTACAATTTGTCCGTTGTCAGGAAGAGTCCGTGGGCAGTCAGTGGTCAAGTGGCAGGGGTTGACTAACGGCACGGTCCTGGTCGTCGGCGAGGTAGCGTCCGGGATGTGGGGAAACCTCTGGTGGACGAGGCTGGGAGTGGAGGATGGGACGAGTTGGTGTAGGGTGTAGCAGCCCCGGAGAAAAAGTGGCGTGAGCCGCGCCCATGGTGTAGACGAAATGGCAATACTCAGAGAATCGGCGCTGCACAAGCAGGCTCTGGCGATGCGTGCACATCGTCGTTCGGCAGCCGGTTCGACGAGGCTGACGTCCTTGACGTGGAATTGTCGAGCGCGGTTTCGGGCGCAGCATCGTTGCGGAGGTTCGTAGTGCGTCCGTGGTATGACGACTCTGCTGAGCGCGACAACAGCAAGACACCCGAGTGCCGGAGCGCCGACGAGTATTTGCATGAATCCGAAGTCGCCGTCGACCGGACACGAGCCAAGGGCGTTGGGCAAGGCGCCAGTGACGGCTTGGGGGCGTGCACTGATGGAGCCCCTGCGACGAAACTCGCTTTGACGAATGTTGCTTAGGACGTCGGTGGCGACGTCGGCGGCGCCGAATAACAGACTTTGTCTGGTCGGGCGATTGTGCGGCCGCGGTCTGGTCATCCTGCACGTCGCGGTTTACGGGGCGCTCTTGGGGCACGTGATGTAGAGCAGTGGCCGCGGCTGTGTTGTTGGTGTCCGCGGACAGGGCCACAATGTACGATTCACCCGAGTCAGGCTGCGATTGCAGTGGAGCTGGGCATTGCGTCAACGTCGTGGTGCACTTCATGTGCAACGCTCGTGAAGCAGCCGACGAGCTTCGGAAAGATAGCACGGTCACGCAGTCAAGGCGCTCACCGGAGTCCTCGCCTGGAGTAGAAGAAGCGGTCGAGGCGAGCTGTGGCAAGTGGGTTTGTGCAGCAGACGCAACAACGTGTGGGACTGCGCCATGGTGTTGCGTCGAGTTGGCTAAGTCAAACACCAATTCGGAAGTGCCGCAAGTCGTAGTCGGGGCTCGCGCTTGTTGGTCAGGCGAGGGTGGACCTGCCGGCGACGTGTAATCCACGGATGCCGTTGGAAGGCGTTCCTATACCGTAGTGGTTTAGGACAGCGGCCTTCAAGTCGTCATACGCACCGGGTCCTGGGTTCGGCAGCTGGATCTGCTCATTGAGGTCAGCAGGTAGCTTCTGTAGTGTCACGAGGTACCTGATTTCCGGGGAGAAGATATCATTTACATACAAATGACCCTCCAAGATGACGAACCATGCAGCGTGGTTTGAGGTGGAATCAAGCGGGATCAGCAAGGGAAGGTCTGGGAGGGCGGGAAAGTTCATCGAGTGCCGTCGTCCGCGTTGTGGCTGGGAGGCAGCGTTGTGAAGCCATGGCTTAGCCGCTTGTCGGGTCACCAAATAGTAGGCGGCCTATGAGGCGGTGCGGCCGAGCCCACGTTTCTTTCGGTTGCGTTGGCCGTGCAATGGTCAGAAGGAGGCGCGTAGAAACGGGGGGCCGTTCCAGACCGGGTGGCGGGTACCCAAAGCAGGAAAAATTGTTAATATTGATAATCTGAGGCCAATTTCGCTCACCTCATGCGCGGGTAAGCTAATGGAGGCGATGGTCCGGGATCATCTCTCTCCACACATTGAGTCCACGGGCCTCTTTGCTGACACTATGTTCGGGTTCCGCCCACATATGTCAGCACAGGACGTCCTTCTCCAGCTACACAACGACGTAATTCGACCAACTACAATGCGACAAAAGTTAAAGCCATCCTTGCCCTAGATCTCAAGGGGGCATTTGACAACGTCCGGCACAGCAGCATACTAGAAAACTTAAGTAGAACGGATTGTGGTCAGAAAGCCTTTGCGTACGTCAGAGATTTCCTCTCCAAACGTCAAGCATTCCTGCGGATCGAAGATGAGGAGTACCGTCCATAATTCATGGGTACAAGGGGTACTCCACAAGAAGCGGTCCTATCGCCGCTACTCTTTAACATCGCTATGATGTAGCTGCCGCACAAATTAGCTCGGGTAGAGGGCATACAACATGCCCTTTACGACGATGACATAACAATCTGGAGCACAGAAGGCAGCCTTGGGGAAATGGAAGACCGCCTTCAAAGGGCTGCCAGCATTGTCGAAAGCTATGCTAATGACTGCGGCCTCCAATGTGCCCCAACAAAATCAGAACTTTTGCACATTAAACCCAATCCCAAAGAGAACACAAGGCTTTGCATCTCTTTAACAGGTGGTTCTATCAGAGAAGTGGAAGAAATTAGGATCCTGGGCCTGCTTATTCAACAAACTTAGTCCAGAGACCACCATTGCCAACTGCAAACAGAGAACAGGTGAACAGGTCGGACGGATGATACAACGCGTATCCAACAAGCGCGGGCGAGTTACGGGGCAGGGACGCTCTCGGCTCGCCCATGCCTTTGTAACCAGTAGGATTCCTATTCCATACCCTACCTCCGTACGAACAAAACAACACGAGAAATCGCATTGACGTCATCATTAGGAAGGCCACAAACGAGCCCTTGACCTCCCGGTGGCTACCTCCAACACCAGGTTATCGGCGCTGGGAGTGCTCAATTCGTATCAAGAGCTGAAAGAGGCTCATCTCACAAATCAGCACACTAGACTCGCACAAACGGCGTCCGGGCGCCACTTGCTTAATCGCCTACAAATCAAACATGAGTGCATCCCAGAGGAGACGTGCAAACTCCCAGAGTTGTGGCGGCACAGGCTCTGGGTGCATCCACTTCCGCGTAACATGGAAAAGCACACTCACGAAGGCAGGAGGGAAGCACGCGCTAAGACCCTGAAAGGAAATACGGAAATGGACGAGGTGTGTTCTACGTTGATGTGGCAGGACCGTCGCCTCTAGGTTCTTCACTGCCGCTGTCTTCACAGGGACCAGCAAGTCGATGGGCTCTCCTACCGGGCTCCTAACTCCACGCAAGCCGAGGCGATTGCCATAGCGCTCGCCGCCTCGGACCCGAAGTCAGGACAA
>JABSTR010002801.1:0-29130 GCA_013339765.2 Haemaphysalis longicornis | reverse complement strand
TGTTGTTAACAATAACAATTATATAATGAATATTTATTGCCATTTTCTCAGCAAATAAATTATTCGGTCCCGGCTTCGGTCATGCAGCCTGTCAATCGACAAAAGCAAACAAGTGCCAAAGAAAAGCAAAACGATGAAGCAAACAATTCGCAGGAATTACAAACAAAATTCCCTAACCACTCGCTTTCCACGCCATTTTTACTAGTTTAAAACTGAAAATAAATGTACCTCAGGAATTTTAATTGTTTGACTTGTCGTTTAATGGTCATCAAAACCATTATAGTACCACTTGATCAAACAAGCGACGGAAGTACACATTTCTTGTTGACTTACCGCAGTTTGGGGGAGCAAGTGGGTACAGAAAAACCAAAGCCACTTCTTTTGCACTTGTAACTAAGCGGGCTTATCTTTAAAAACGTGGCTCCCAAATATTTAAGAAATATCGCTTTTAAAAACAGGACCAGCTGCGAAGAAATATCTGAGGTAGGCAACCAGAAATTTCGGACAATTTTTTAAACATGTTTTTGATAGACACTCAGTACGGCTTTCCATACGTAGGAAATGCGTATACAGGGTAATCTTATAGCTGAGGACTCTATACACTAGGGCATACATAATGAGGTTCTTTACGGTAAACAGCAGCAGAAACTTCATAACGAACAACGCGTATGTAACAATGACCAGTCTACCACAAGAAAAGTAAACTGATGGCTCCATGACAATCACTACTTTTGAATTATATTATAAAACTGAATGATGAGATAAGTATTTCGTAATCTAAAAATTGGCTTGAACATGAAGTAACTCTGCTTGTATTCAAGAGTCGGCATGTTTAAGGTACTTTTTCCGGGTTACAAAAACACCGTAGTGCAGATTTTGCACAGTAACAATGGGTCCGTTCCCCGCAGAGCACTTCATCGTCCGGCACACACTTTTTGCAAAAAACGTAGCGTTGACGTGGATGATACGTGTTTGGGCACGTATCATCCTGCTCTGCGTAGGGCTTTTCATGCGAGAATCTGGAACCGTGCGGGTCGGGCCAGGAGCTGGTTTTTCCCTCGACCCCGAGACGAGGAGAGTGTCCGCTCAGGAGACGAGCCGAGTCTGCTACGGCTTACCGAGCTCGGAAGGACTCCGTTCAAGTGCCCATGCTCGGGACATACTGTCCACTTCGCGTTCCTTATTATGACCGAGCAATAAAGCCTGGTTTGCCGACATCGCCTGGCTCCCAGCACATCATAGGCACCTCCCGGTGAGTCAAAAGACTCTTAGCGGCGTCCCCGGGACGCGCGGTCGGGATTGTGGCTTTGGCTGTGTTCTACTTTTTAGCCGGGGATACGTCCATTGTAGCCGCGGCCCCCACATTCTGGCGCCCAACGGCCTCCGAGCCCGCATTATACCTGCCATGTTGTTCAAGTGTGTCTTGGATTACCATTATATTGCGCGAGCAATACTGAGTCGCCTGGCTGGTCGTAATCCTGTCAGCCACATTTTCGCGGTGTTCCGTTCATTTTTGCGTCTCTGTCAGCAGAGTGGAAATAGCACCGTATACTTCCGAGAATGGGAAGAGCTGTCTCCATGCCGACGGCGACGTTGCCATGGAGAGAGGGTCAAGCGCGGCTCAGCAACTGCATCTGCCTAGGGGTAGACTGTGTTCCGACTTCCACCACCACTTGTACGCGTTGTTTGAATTGAGCATGCTGCCAGCGTATGGCAACAATACAGGAGGGAATGGAATGCTGGCAATGAGATGTCGTTACTGGTAGCGAGGAAACGTGACCACTGAAATGGTTGGTGCGCTAAGGGCGGGTGTCACGGTGTGCAAGGGACGGGCAAAAACACCGTTGGACTTCTGAAGCCAGACCAAGACGTGCGCATCGGGCTAAACCTTAAGTCGCAGGAGAGAGGTGCGAGATGCCCTCTCTTCGAACTGCTTGTTCTATCCCGGAGCCAGCAGCTTAACCAAAGTTAGTATGTTTACGAGGGTCATAGTGCTTCTTTAGAAAAAAACATGGCTGGTGTCGCTTCCATGGTGAAGCAGCCCAGGTCACACTGAAATGAATTCTCTAAGGTACGCCGGCGCGTAGCACCGTACTATTAATAAAGCAATGTTTCAAAGCCCCTCGGTATAGTATGGAATCCTGACTCCTATTTTCCGAGGAGTCCATAGCAAGACCATCGTCGGGAAGGAAATCAAGTTGCGGTGTGATTCGCCATAACGCTCTTTTCGAGCCTGCTGACATTCGGTAGCGTGTTCATGGCAGCTGGCGGCGTTACTTGAGGCGAGAGATGAAATTTCCGAGCTCGGAAGGGAGTTTGACACAAGGGCAATAAAGAAACAGGTGTCGAGGGGCGAAAGCGGTGGGCGGCCGTATATGACAAAAAAAGGGAATAACCAGTGATGCGTCGGGTAGCCGCATTGTGGGCGAATGTTTAAACGGAATGTGTAGCCCAAATACTGTGGATCAGACGCGATGTACATTGAAGTCATATAAGAAAGCGTACAGTAAATGTCTCAGTGAGTCTCTCGTCTGAGGGTGAATTCCGGTGGTGAATTTGTGGACGGTTCATGAGGCATGTAGGACATCATGTTGGAGAGAAACGTTCTCTCATGGGCACACAACAGAACACGAGGGGCACCGCGATGCAAGACGATTCTATGCAAGATGTTGGCGACGTCTTCAGCACATCCCGTACACAAGCAGGACGTTTCAGCGTAGCGTGTCTGATGGTCTACAGCTGTCACAATCCAGCTGTGGCCGGTATGAGTTGAAGGTACGGCCCGTACAAATCAATACCGACAAACCTCAAAATGCTTTGCGGGCACGGGATTGGCTGTAGCTGTCCAGCAGAAGGTGATGTAGGGCGCTTTCGACGCTGGCACCAGGTGCGGTGCGACGTACTCGGTACACTTGTGGACATACCAAACCAAAAGAAACGCATTCGAATGCGGTCATAGGCCTTTGATACCGAGGTAACCAACGGTCGCATTGTGGTGAACACACTGAACTTGGGCGGTGGCGGCGGGGGCAAATAGACGCCCCCCCCCCCCCCCCAATTCTCTGCTTTCAACTTACAGACTACCAGCAGGGAACAGCTGCCCTTCCTTCAAGGAATCGTCATTGTGACGTCATCCCGTCGCATTTTGCTGTGTTTTCCTCATGGTGGCCGAAATTGGGAGCTCGGCATTTGGGCGGTGGCGGTGGTGGCAAATAGACGCCCCCCGCCCCTCTTCCCCCCCCCCCCCCCCTAATTCTTCTTGCTTCAACTTTCAGGTTGGTGCTTTTCTAAATCTCCTAGCAGTGTTATTTGCCGCCGCCGCGGACGCCCCATAGCCCTGTTGCCGTGCAATTCTCTGTGCGGTGTTTGTGGCCGTATTTTTCCTACCTTTGTATCTGACTAAGGCTACCCCGGAAGACATGTGTCCGACCTGCGATGAGTGCCTGCCAACTGACGGCCGTTTCCTGAAATGCTCAGACTGTGAGTACGCCTACCATCTGGGAACCTGCTCGGGTTGCTCAGAAGCGACTTTTAAAGGCAAAGGGGAATCTGCACGAAGGTCGTGGCGGTGCCTGAATTGCCGTGCCTCCAAAACGAAAGGCGCTGGGAAAGCCGTCCCAGACGCAGATCTGAGTTCTAGTCTGGCTGAGATAGTGCGTAGGCTTGACGCCTTATCCTGCTTGCCCACTCAGGTTGATGAGGTGAAGGCTTCCATTGAAATGATGTCAAAAAAGTACGATGACATTCTAAACAAGCAGGCAGTTCACGACAAGGAAATAAATGATCTAAAAAAACGCGTCTCCGTGCTCGAGAGAGGTCGGCTAAAGACGATGTTGAGAGCATCAAGTCATCGCTGAATGACCTCGAATGGTGTAGTCGTAAACAAAACATTGAGGTGCATGGAATTCCGAAATCCGACAGTGAAGATTTAATTGCCAAACTTAATGAAGTAGCGACAACCGTAAATCTGCCTCCGCTCTCTGGAAATGACGTAGACGCTGTACACAGGCTTCCCTCGAGACTGGGATCTGAAGCCGGAATCATTGTTCGCTTCTACCGGCAATCGCTTCGAGACGTGTGGTTGGAAAAAAGGAAGGTTTTGCGCGAGTCGAAATCTTCTGTTTCTATCACAGAGAACATGACAAAACAAAATCGTGACCTACTTCGTTGCACGCGAGAATGGGCAGAGGAAAACGGCTATCGCTTTTCCTGGCACGCCAACAATACGATTCTTATCAGAAGGGCTGGAGGCGATCCCATACTGTCACTGCGCACAAAAGACACCTTGAAGAGCTCAATGCTTCCCAGTGCATTTGCGCCGCTGTAGTTTCTTTTTTGTATTTTTTTCTCCAGGCTTCTAGTTACCAATAAACAAGCAGATTTATTAGAACTTGATGACTGTATCGTGTTTAATAATCAGCAAATTGTAACTGTGTTCATTTCACCTTAGGTCTGGCCAAAATAAATATAATGATCTTGAATATTTCTTTAGCCGTTCTAAATCGCACTTTGATGTTATAATGTTCTCTGAAACGTGGTTTACTCCGAAGCTGATGTTTTTAAATGCTCTGGTTATAAGACTTACTATCTTAACCGAAATTCCAGAAGAGGAGGCGGCGTGTCAATGCTGCTTTCCAGTAGTATAGAATGTGAACTGCTCACAATTTCTGTTGTATAACACCCCCATTATGAAATGTTAGTTCTTTCAGTGTGACACGGAAGTGTTTTTGTGTTTGTTACCTGTCCGCCTTGCGGTCTAATTTCAGAATTTCTTTCCTTTCTGGATTCTTTTTTGGAATTTATCAATGAACGCTGACTATAGCCTAATCATGGGTGGTGACTTTAATATTAATTCCTCGTCGAAAGTAGAATGAAGACCAGAATTTGAAACCCTGCTTAATATTCACTCTTGTCGCAAACACTATAAAGTCCGCTACACGAATCACAGCTACTTCAGATACTCTCTTAGACCTTTTCATTACAAACAATGATGAAACTTGTCTGAGATCTGGGGTTATTAAACTTTGCTCTCAGTGACCACCTTCCTGTTTTTCTGTCTGTGAAACGTCATGCTACTGCTAAAAAACCGCAGCACGTAACCCGCTCTTTTCGGGATGTCAATCCCCTGTACTCTAATTAGATTTCGAGAGTGCATAGCTCGAACGAATTGTAACAATGTCTTTAGGGAGAGCAGCTCTGATGCTGCACATGACAAGTTTCTGGTAAAGTTCACCCATGCCTAGAGTGCTAGTTTTCCGTACCAAAACGTATCCTCCTCCAAAATATTCCCGTAAACCCTGGATAACTCAGGACCTGATCAGCTGATGAAAAAACGAGATAAATTTATACAAAATTTTTTGAAAAACTAGGAATGCTGACATCTTTAAGCTTTTAAACTCTCAGTATACGTCACTAAAGAGCTCCGTGTTGCGAAAAACCGCTATCATTTTAATCTTTTTTTTTGTGTAACGGACGCCCTCAAGACATTTGGAAAAAATTAAATACGGAAATCGCTTGGAAATCCCTCGGAGCCCCTTAAAAAACTTATAAAGGATGGTGAGATACTAGAAAAAGAAGCCTTAGCCAATGCCTTCAACGATTTCTTTCTTTCC
This sequence comes from Haemaphysalis longicornis, assembly GCA_013339765.2. Taxonomy (NCBI): domain Eukaryota; kingdom Metazoa; phylum Arthropoda; class Arachnida; order Ixodida; family Ixodidae; genus Haemaphysalis; species Haemaphysalis longicornis. The sequence goes on along the minus strand of JABSTR010002801.1, from coordinate 23,518 downwards.
GTTCCAACTGTTTCAATGAATACTGAAAGTTTAAGATACCTAAATTGCTCTATGGACAACACTATTTATCTTGATCCCGTTGCTGAGAATGAAGTCATCGCTGCGTTTATGTCTCTAAGCAACAGCAATTCCTCCGACGTGGACGGTTTCCAGATAAAGCCCGTAAAGTTTGTCATTGATTTATTAGCGAACTGTCCTAACACACCTTTTTAACGTATGTTTCTCAACTGGAGTTTTTCCACGCAAAATGCAGTCCGCTAAAGTTGTAGTACTATTTAAAAAGGGAGATCGCAATAATTTCTCAAACTACCGGCCTATTTCCATTTTGCCTGTTTTTTCTAAAGGTATAGAAAAAAATTTTCTGAAGCGCTTATCATCATTTTCTGATCGCTATAATATCATTTCCCCGCTCAATACGGTTTCAGAAAGAATAAATCAACTGAGTTGGCATTGCTTGATCAAAAAGAGTTTATCCTGGACAATTTTGAAAACAACAATGTCGTTCTAGGTATTTTCCCTGACTTCACAAAAGCATTTGATTACGTAAATCACGATAATTCTTCTTCATAAGCCTACATCGATATGGATTCACGGCGAAAGCTCATTCTCTAATATCATCTTCTCTATGCATCGATCGCAGCTCGTGAAATTGGAGAATACTTTTCAAAAACATAAACCAGTTAAGTGTGGCGTGCCACAGGGTAGCATTCTAGGTCCGTTTCTTTTTCATTTTGTACATCAACGAGATGTTAACATCGATGAAACAGTATTAATACAAATATATGCCGATGCACAAGTTTATTTTTTGCCGGTTGCCTCAGGTATGATTTCGCACAATCGCGCCAAATAAGACTCTTGCATGTATTAGCAGCTGGGCATCCAACAATAATTTAAAACTGAATGCCTAAGCAAAACAAAGCAGTACTTTTTCATCCACGTCGTAAAATCAGCGCAGTGAACCTATTGTACTTCACTCAGACTCCAGTTGCATTCGGTTCATGTTTCAAAACATTAGGTGTATATTTTGAAGAAACTATGTCATGGAATAAACACACTGACTATTTATTCCAGAAATTATCCCAGGCCACTGGTCTTATGCGCCGTTATTGTTGTTCTTTTCCAGTCTCAGTTAACTTTCTACTTTACAACTCTATTTTCAGCTCTATGCTTAACTAGGGCGTACTCATTTGGCCTACCACAACTCAGGAAAATATAGGAAAAATACCAGTTTTACAAAAACGAGCTATTCGCCTAGTCAGCAAGGTTCCGTATCTTTCTCCTACACGAGAACTATTTAAAAAGTACAATGTTATTCGCATGGATTCTATTTACAGTTATAAACTTTGCCGATGTTACAAACAAGCAGTAGTAAATAACGGTTCACTAATTAATCTAGCCAGTCTAGAAAAGCTCTCTTCGATATATTCTACCCGCAATCCTGAAACTTGGAAAGCAAAAAAATGCCGAACAAATTGCGGAGAACAAATGTTGCGAGACAGATTGGCGTCTTTACTCAATAATTATCAAGACATTTTTACCATTTCTTTTAACCATATACGCAGCATCGTTACACTTAACTAATGATGTTGTTATAAGTATAAACACCTTCCTCTTTCTCACTATTTTACTCGTAAGCTTACTACTTTTCCAACCCTGCTCAGTATGTATTTTGATTGCTGTTTATAGTCAATTCATATATGTGTATATACGTTGCGTTTTTTTGTTTTGTGTTGCATTTTTGTTAATATGGGCCAATGTCTCTTGCCGCCTGTCTGCACGGGGGGCTGGGGTAGTCAAGCTGTTTTTGACGGCTTTTTTCCCCGGCTCCCTTTGCGCTAAAGTAATTTATTTTTTTGTTGTTTTTTCACGCAAGAATAAAAACAAATAAAAATATTTGTCGTTGCAACGCTCAAGTGCAACGGGAACCAACTTTCCTCCAGGTAGGGTGGTAATTGTGGCGATGCAACACTCCATCTACAAGGTGAAGTTTGGTTTCTGGCGACATAAGTGACTGTATGGGGGCTGTGTTCTGGCGCTCAGTAGGTCGACTATGCATGCTAATATTCATCTTGCAGATGGAGCTTCTCAAGTTCAAAGCGTCCCCGACTTCAATGCACCGACAGGTGCGATCGGCAAAGCATTTGCGTGTCGATAGGCAAGAGGTATGTGAAGCTGATAGATGCTGATAGCGGTAAACGTGATAGAGCACCCGAACCAAAGTGTTTTTCTTGCCTGACTGATATGTGACAGAGCAGTCATTATCTTGCAAATGAAGAATCCATAGTCCAAACAGACAAGCCAACGACAAGTCCAAAGTCCAAACAAGTCCAAACATAGGCCAAACGACAAGCAGAGTGTGGGGTTTTCTTTCTGTCACAACCATGAAATGGAGGCCATGTAAATATGGGCGAAATTTATGGACAGCCCAAAGTACCCGCAAGAAACTCCTGCTCTGGGATGTTGCAGTTGTTTTCGCAGGCGTGAGATACGGACTGGCATTAGCAACAGGTCACTCTCCTCTCTCTCTCGACTGATCAGCACGCTGTAGAAGACAGATCCAATGTCCCTCCCGCTGGCGTAGGTGTGAAGAGCGGATCTTGTTTCATTGAAGTGGCAAAACACTGGGCGAGAAGAGCGTGATTAAGAGCTTGAAAGGCTTGTTCACAGTCGTCGGACAAGGCGAAGGCAACGTCAGGCTGCAGACGTAAGGTGAGAGGTGAAGCAAGGGTGGCGAAACCGTAAAATAACAGCGGAAGTAAGACGCAAGGACAATGAACTGCGTAGAGCTTTTTGTTGTAACACAAGAGGAATTATAATTTTTGTCGAGGTCTGGTTGCATGCCTTTCTGGCGAACGAAGTGGCCCATGGCTTTGCGTTTTGCAGGCAGAACGTCATTTTTTTTTATAAGCTGAAGCATGGCACTGGCTAAACATGTCAGTACTACTTCGTTCGAACTCTCAGTATGTTGAGCACAAGTCGATGACAAGATAACTATATCATCCAGGCAACATAAACATGTTTTCTATTCTAACGCGCGCAGCACTGTATCCATGAGGAATTCAAATGTAGCGACGACATTGCATAACCCGAAAGGCTATAGACGAAAGGATATTACGATAATCAATCAGGGTAAAGTATTTCGTGGGTGAGAAACCTCCTTCGGGGTGAAAAAACTCGGCTTTCTTCTTTTCTCAGATTTATTTCGGGATCGGGATCGGACAATAGCCTGGATCACAAATTGTGAGGTTTAACGCGCCCAAACTACACAGATTATGAGGCGCGACCTTGTAGAGGGGTCGGAATTAATTTCGACCACCTGGGCATCTTTAACGTGCGCCGAAATATCGAACGCACTGGAGGTTTTGCTTTAGGCCTCCACCAAAAAAGCGCTAGCTGCTGCGGGTCGGAATGGAACCCATGTCCTTGGGTTCAGCAGCACCAGGTCATAGCCACTGAGCCACAATGACGGGTTTGAGAAAAATCTGCACCCCGCAAGCAGTCCAAAGCGTCACGTATTCGGGGATCACGTGTACACCTTTTCAAGTGAATTTGTTCAGTGCTCGATAACGAACATAGAAACACGCCGAGCCTCCTTTTCTACGAACCACAACTAAGGGGTATGAAGACGGCCGGCTAACGTAGGGGCGAATGATGCTGCGTTCAAGCATGTCCGAACGTGGCCCTCGATAATCTTTCGTTCAGACGATGATACCCGATGCAGCCGGCCGTGGATGATGCATTACCCATGTGTTTCAATTCTGTGCCCTGTTGCGGAGTCTACCCCAGCCTCTTCGAAACGAAAGTAAAAAATAACCTTCCTGTTTGGTGTTTGTGAAAAGCAAAACTAGTTGAGGCTGTGCCTTTTCAGGATTGACGTCATAGATAGTGGTTGTGGCTGCGGCGGCGGTGGCGGCGGCGGCGGCGGTGGCAAGCAAGCAAGCGAGCGAGCGAGCGAGCTCTACCACTACCGCAAGCCGTCTCAGGGTTGTATATATGTAGCAAGGGCGAGGTCAGGGCAAGGTCATGGTTGGTGGGCAGTAAAAAAAAAAGAGAAGTTGAAGAGAGAAAAAACGATAAGAAGAAATGACAGTCACGCGTAACGAACATGCCAAAAGCGTGCTAGGGCATATCTTGTTTTCACCCCTCTCCTTTCCCCGCTGTTGCGACGGGGAAAGGGGAATTACCTTGTTAAAATTTTTTCGTTTGTTTTTCTTCTTTTCGTTCTTTTTTCTCATGTTCGTTCCGCGTGACTGTGATTTCTTGTTATCTTTTTTTCTCTCCTCTTCCACTTCTCTCATTTTTTTCGCTGCCCACCAACCATGATCCATTTGTACAAACTCTCCTTGCCCTTGCCATCGCCTTTGGTGCATGCTCTATATATCACCTGAAACCAACTTATTCTTTACTCTGAAGAAGGGACGTTTCTCTTCCTAAAACGCCAGTAAATTTTCTTCATACGTTTTCACCGGACCGGGAAAACGAATGCAGCCGTGAAGAAATGTTACTAGCAAATTAACGAAAACAGTGTAGCTTTGACCCGAACCGTCTACTTCTGCAACTTTGGCTTCCGACCTTAAAAAACTCGAGAATGTAGGATTGCCGCTTTTTTTTCGATAGCTGGAAAACACCACGCGTGGCAATGCAATGTCCCTAGCAATGTGGACTGTCTTCTGCACTGGCTGCTTGTCTACTGCGTTTAATACGTCAGCTTTTCCTGAGGGAAAGTGCCTCACGCACGCTCCGGCATTCGAGAGGTGAAACTTCCATTGCAAGCGCAATCATGATGGTGATAGCATAGAGTAACATAGGGCCATCTAGTGGTGACGAATCGCACCCGCGTGTGGCTTCATGCAGTCAGTTCCGTAGCCAAGCCTGGCCAATGCTCGTCAAACGTCAAAATCGCGGTCCGCGCATGTCAGTAGCGATGAATGATCCGGGAACGTACTCTGAACCACGACGTAACAGTAGGTTTTACCACATGGGACTCAATGTGAGCTGCGCCGGTACTATATAAAAAATCCCCCATCTCCACGAAGGGAATGATATGAGAGGGGCGGGCTAAGCTAAAATGCTAATCGGTAAAATCATAAAACAGCCCACGCATCACATAAAGACTCGACACGTCAAGATTTCCACCGCTCCAGTGACAAGCCCGTCGACGACGTCGATGTTTGTGGTGATTATGTAGGCTTGTTTGGACGATGAGAATCTCCATGGGTAAGTTGGCAAATTCGGTGTGTGACATTTTAGCCACCTTGGCCGTCGCCTTCTGCAGAGCGTCTTGTGTCGCGTACCCCCGGTACGTGTCTTACAGCTCGCAGTGACGAACGACAAACTCTTCTCCCTCTCCTCCTTGTTGGGTAGCAAACAAACGCGTTGAACGTTTTGGCTCTTTGGCCAATCATTGGTTGGCCAATCCCTAGGGGGACCCTGCCACAATCATAATCATTCCGCCGTGTAGAATGTGCCGTGTACGGCCGGGACAGGCCCGAGCAAGAGGAGCTTCGCCCCTAAACAATGTACAACAGCCGGGAAAACGCAACACTGAGGAGCGTAAAAGCGGGGTTCTACTGTACCACTGAGGCTGATTGATGAAATCCAGCCGCCTGCTGTACCTAGCTTCTTGATAGTTTCGGAAGTACGTTTTTCTGTATTAGTGTATGGGGGCACAATCAGGCTGCTTTGTGAAACTTCCGCTCGTAAAAAGAAAAGAAGAGATTGTTTGTCAGAAATTTGTGAATATCTCGCTTTCCCGTTGTGGTATCCAACTTTTGTTTGCTGATATATGCAACCATACCAATCTCTAAAAAGTAATTTCGCAGTTTCGAGCAAACTAACCTTCACAGGCGAGCATAGATTTTGGATCACGGTTGGTGTTTTGATTTCGTCTACATATCGTTCGCTTTTTGATATATACAAGTCGTTTTTACAGACAAGAGTCACTTAAAATGCTCAGAAACAAATTAATGATCTTCGCCCGAAGACGCCGCTTAAAGGGCAAAAAGTGATATTTTGTTGAGTCACATCACACCCTCACAAAGGGAAAAGGTTAAACAGCGATAGCAACGCCAAGCCACAACAGGCCCATATCGCTAAAAGTATGGGTTTACCTTCCTGTCATGCTGAAGATACTCACTATCGCTGGTGTTTTAAAATTACACCTCCAAAAAAGAAGAAAAGCATTATACATGTTATTTTTTACTACATACAGGCCGTTAATATATATTTAACACCGTTTTTCATATTAGGTAACCAATTTGCTGTCTAAAAATGGCATACGGGGGTTTCTGCCTAATCATTTTTCCAATAGACTAACGGGGATTTGAGGTAAATCACTGTTTCTACAAATATCTTAATAAGTTTAATCGACCAGATTTAGGGAAAATCCCCAAGGTGGAGTAAGTTTCGCGCTAGGAAAGTTGACATCCACCTGAATGCAGCCATACGGCTACAAAGGAAGCTATAGCTTCCTCAGAAACCTCCCAGTTGAAGAAAAATTTGTCCTGGAACAGGTCGAATTTTTCTTCAACTGCGAAGTTTCTGAGGAAGCTGTATAGCTTTCTTTGTAGCCGTATGGCTGCAATTCAGGTGGATGTCAAGCTTTCCTTCGCGTCTCAATAAGTGTTCAGCTTGCTGATATAGCCAATACGCTTAAACAGAGAAGCGGTTGTACAAGCCGTAGGTTCGCCTTTGTAGGAAAAAAATACCACGAAAATGTGGAGAGCTCATTGAGCGCGTGCCTCGCGCCGGCCGCTTAGCGTTACCAGCATGCGTAGTGGCTTTAGGAAAAGAAACTCCAGCGCTGTCGTCAGCGCTGCCCCACATAATGCTTGGCATGAAGAACACGACGATATCGATTCCTATTACGATGACTACTACTAGCACTGTGAAATGCAACGCAAAACATGTAACTAAACAATTTCAAACTTGTAGAAATGCGCGTTGATATGTCTTTGAGTGGTTCATGTATGAATAAATCCTGGAGTTTCGGCATGGTTCAAACCTTGCGCGACTCATTGCAAGCTTCGCCAGTTGAGCTGGTGAAAGTCTGCAATGCTGGGGATGACTTTGCAGCTACCACTCGCTGCGAAGAAGATGACGACTTCCTCGATGCATATGACGGCTATTGCTGGCGCCACAGGTATGAAAAAAGAAATGACTGAAACTTAACTATGTGTCCGGCTATGCTTACCTACAAGACTTCACCATTGAAGTCTTGCGTGTGGGTGCAAACTCTTCTGAATTTTTGCTTTCAAATGTCACCCACTGTTACGATTCAGGGCGCCCCGCTCCGCGTGTGCGCGCGGCTGCAAGTTTGTGTGAAGTGTTCCGGTGCTGTGTAAGAAAGCACTGCCTTCTCTACGGACAGGCTTCAACATGCCGGAGAACGGCCGGCTCGTGGGCCCTCGCTGTCGGTGACTCAACCTTGGAGCCTGCAAAACCAGGAAACAAACTGCTGTCGTGTTGAGACGTGCACCTGAGAAGCGGGCGCCACAGCCGAAATCTCCTCTCTTCCTCTCTAAGGCTCGACGATCGCCGCTACCGGCGGCCCTCAGGCCGAGAAAGAGTCACTCCCAGGAGCGACCATAGGTGAACCGACACCAGGTCCTTTGCGGTCACCAACTGGGCTGACTTCTGAAAGGAGATGGCCAGTGTGCCATCATCCTCACCGACTCCCAGCCCGCTGTGAAGCTTCACCTGGTGGAGTTTCGCGGCTGTCACCTGCGGCCCCAAGGGTTGACATCTTATGTCCCTGTTAAGTTCGAGAACCTCAATTAATAATTTGCCCGGCAATTTGGATATCACTCGTGAGTTATAGCGTTTACCTGTATTGTGTTTGTTTTCATGCCAGCCGCACTTACTTAGGCGCGAGGGGTCCTGAGAAGAAACCGGGGATGCTTCTTTTTGTTCCCCGCACTTTTGTGTTCACCCTATGAATGGACCTGACAGGACTTATACAAATACGTCGGTCACCATAAAATAGCTTAAAGCGATGTATCTTTCGAAGGAGAATTTCTTGCGCAGGTGACACGCGATCTTGATCAGTGGTTCATGAGGGAGGCGGAGCAGGCCAATCTTGGGTAATTCCTGCGCTAGTGGCCTGCGAGTCAAGGTCGCGTCTCGTCGACGTAGCCCCCTATGTAGACACGCCTACCCCCCATCAGTGTGTATCGCCGGCAGGCTGCGCCCCACTACACAGTTCGTGCGATTACGAGACGGAGTTAAGGGCCGCAAATGTTGAGGTCGAGTCCGCTGCGCATGTTGTCGAGCACGAACCACAGATAGGCGCCCCGAGGAGTGGTTTGTGTTTATGCCTATCACCGAGCTTGAATCTATTCTACGTGCCCTGAGTGGCGAATGGTGCAGCATCATTGGCGTGTACTGCAGAAGCACGCTCGAGTTTTTGTCTGGCGCATGTGAGCCCGACGACCAAGGAACCGATGGCGCTGTAGACATGCGGTTAAGAAGGAGGTGGCATACGTGCGTATCGGTGGAGCCGGTTTGCACAATGGGCGGTGTCGCGTGGTTCTTGTTTTCCTGATCCTGATCGACGAGTGCCAAAGGGCCGGAGTTGAGAGTGCGTCAAGGTTGTACCTAGCTGCATGAGAAGTCAGTACTGCTGCGTGCACACGTGCGTAGGGAAGCCTGAGATGATTGTGCTGATGGCAAGGGAAGCGGACCTTCCGGCCTAGAAAGGGCCCCTTCTACAGTGTGGGCAGCCCAACGGCGATTTTTCGGTAGATCGCGTTCTGGGCATTCGGGGCTTGTTGAAGTCCGAGCTCTGTCTTTTCGCCCCACAACGCTCTAGCTTCAATGGTCTGCCTCTTCCTATCTTTCAGAGGCTTAAACCGTCATGTTATAGGGCGCGCGCCCTATTTAGGTTGTGTTGCGCTCATTCGGAGAGCGGTCCTTGCGTCGAGGTGTAGGAGAGAGGGGAGCATATGCGGTGTTCTGCGTGAGACAGTGCCCTGAATGCTTGGTACGGGCAATGAAGTAAACTTTCAGCTGGCTGCAAGTTCACAGCAAATGAACCGCAGCAAGTATGAAGAATGTTTGTTGTGCATTCTGAAAGAACATTCCCGCGCTTGCGCGAAGAGGCGATGTGAACTTTCTTCAACGTTTTGTTATTGCTACAGAAGTAGCGTCATTTCGTCCTCGAATGTGTTTGCGTGACTTTTTCACATGTTAGAGTGAAAGAATTATCCCGCATTGCTTTGTAGTTGCCATGCGGTTTCTAGTGTTGTCTTTTTCAATGTTTAAACCCTTCGTGAGATTGGTGGCCTCTAAGTGTCGAGGGAAAGTGTTTCTCACCTGTGCTGGGTATAAGAGAGACTGATCGCTTTTGTGTGTAAAGTTGTTGAAAGATTTTGTCTTTTTGGTGGCTAGTGGGGAGTTTGTTGATGCTTTCTTTTTCTGCTAATGGCTGTCCGATGGGACAGTTTGAAGGTTGCGTTCTGCGGGCTGTAGCGTTTAAGGATACCATAGCCATGAGGATAATGCATGCTGGCCATATTAGGTATTCCAGTGTTATTGATTCCTTTGTCTCTGCGGGCTGTAGCGTTTAAGGATACCATAGCCTTGAGGATAATGCATGCTGGCCATATTAGGTATTCCAGTGATTATTGATTTCCTTTGTCGTTTCGTGTATTGGGGTTTTAGACCGAACAGCCAGAGTTTATGTTGTACGTACAGCTAGTGTACGGACAACATTCTTGGTGGGGAGGTGTTAAGTTCGGGGAACCTCACTTTAATTAATACAACCACTGGGCAATTAGATATCGCTCGTTAGATATAGACTGTTTACCTGTATTGCGTTTTTTTACATTCCTGCCGAGCTGACTTGGGCGCGAGGGGCGTGAGGGCTTTTTGTACGCCGCGCTTTTGTGTTCACCCGGTGAGCGGGCCCAGAGAGGACTTATACAAACGCGTCGGTCACCCAAAATAGTTGGAAGCGATGTTAGCTTTCGAAGGAGATTTCCTTTCGTTCGTTTGGAAAAGTGGCGAAGGGGGACGATTGACATTTCAACTACCGCGGTTACCGCCATGAGAATGCCCGAACCGGACGGGAGCTCTAAGTCAGTCAAGGGTAAAAGTTGGGAAGAGGGCACTAGATGTTCTGTCTACCATAGTTAGACTGCTCAAAGCTACTGAGCGAAGTTTCCATTCGTCACACGTCTGAACATGGTGACTCGGCGGCTGGGATGCGTCAATGGGCAGTTGACCAGGCTTTGACCAGATCAATCAGTGGCCTAGTGTGGGCTAATAAATGAGCCATCCTCTCTCTCAAATTCTGACGTCCCTGTTGTGGGTGGGGCTTTAGGGGTAATACCGATGCGTTTTATGTGTCGGAAGGGGAGGAAAGGAGGCCCCGCTCAACGCGAGCCTTCCCGGCTTCTTGTATGCGATCATGAGCGTTGAAGTATGTAAATAGGTGGTGTAATAAAGTGTATATATTGTACATCTTGCTTTTTCTTCGAGTAGACCATCGTTGGTTACGTGCCGTCGGCCAACCATCCAGCCAGTCGTCGAATATTGTCATTATCCCTTCGAGCATCGGCCGACCGATCCATCTTTGAATATAACTGGCCCCAACTCCATCCGGCGGGAAGCCTTCCGACTTGTCCTGGCCTTCCTCGAAGAGACCAACCTCATCAACCGGCTGTATCCCGATGCCTGCCGGCCAGCCTTACGCACTCCTTTTCTCTTTCTTTATCTCCCTCTTTCTCTGTCCCTATTTGTTCTCACCTATCCTGTTTCATTCCCCCTCTCCGCTTCTCCAGGACTAAGTTGTTTGCTGGTGAAATTCCAAATGAGTTGAAAATATCTCCAGTCCACTTCTTTCAACTTTCTATGTCAATAAATCATTCACCCACTCACACGGGAAAGAGTGCTCGATGTGTCTGTACTGTGTTTGCGCCGTGTACAAAAGCACTAGAACTGTTTGTTAGCGCTTCGGGGATAAATAGGCAGTGCTTCCGATGTCACTCTGTTCATGCCCTGCCGTAACCTAGACCGGAAGGGTTCCGATATTGTTGTCCCTGTATTATTGTTGTTTATTTCTCTCGCCATGCAGTAAACCAGTTGAGTTTACCTCCAGCTTCTTGTCGTCAACACCAAGGCAGCAACTTTTGCTGACCGCTCGACCACCACACTACCACACATGACGGAGGTGACGGAGCCCGGTTTGGGGACACCTTCCCGCATTCAACCCAGCCGAATGCCTAATAAATAATTTCAGGAAATTGTCCTAACAAATGACTAAAAAGGTAAGCGGGATGTTTCAAATTACACCCCTTACGAAGTGACATTACCTAACATGCGACATAGACCACCAGCACAAAATGGTGGACCAACCGACTTGAAATTTTGGAAGTACGTTCTTATTGCAAAGACGCAGCCAATCAGTTTTAATTTTAACTGCAGCCGTAAAGAATACAAACAATTGCCAGTGCACCTCGTTGCTTCGCTGAAATTATAGTAGACAATGAGGCTTGAGCCTTTCGCGCCCCGTAACTACAACTCTTCGCCATCCTTTCTGATGAAGAGCTGTAGTTATGATGAATACAAAAGAGGCTTGTTCAATTCCATTTCTTCGCTGCCATTTTTATGATACAGTGCGAGGCTCATCAACGTTGCTTTTAAACGCGTTATTTACAAGTAGCGCTTTCTTGGCATTGTTGAAAAGCAACGATTTTAACGCCATTTAACGTAGTAAATTGGAGTTGCAGGTTGTCTTTGTGATCCCATAATGATTTATTGCATTTATTGCCTCATACTGCTTCCTTGAACAAGCCCAGTAAAAACCTGCCAATTTCTCCCCCAAAATGTGCGATTAACAAATATACTCACGGTCACAAAAATTTGATGGCCTGAAACGATTTTGTTCTGGCAAAGTGAAAATGCACTGCATAGATGAAGCTAGCAGGTATTCCTTAAAAGCGAAAACATCACCATAGTGGTGTTTCATAACCACAAAATTCTGTATAGTACAGTGTGACCACCTGTGAAAACATGCTGGGGAGTGAATTCCATAAGTTCGTGCTTGAAGGGGATAGCTAAAATACAGTTGCATAGATCAGCTGAAAATTAATAATCCCCTTGCCAGCCACCACAAATTCTTTACTATCAGCATTCGCAATTGCAAATTTGTGTGACTTTCATTTAGGCCCGTGTTATGACAGCTTTCATGACAATATTTTGCCAGTTTTAAATGCCAGGTGTAAAAAAAATGTTCTAAAACTATTTTTGCAGTGCTAAGAGTTCCTTAGCTCCTAGCTCAGCCACAGGCATTCTTAACTATGTGTCTTTGAAGAATGCTGCTGAACAGTATGATCCTTTGTGAAAGGGAAAGAGATGTGAAAGGGATGTGAAATGTCCAGGTTGCTACAAGATCACAACCGTGTTCAGTCATGCCCAGACAGTTGTGCTGTGTGTCGGATGTTCTACAGTACTGTGCCAGCCAACAGGGGGTCGGGCTAGGCTAACTGAAGGTAAGCTGCTCAAGTGTTGGAAAAGTTGAGGCTAGTTGTGTGCTTTTTCTGTGAGGAATGTGTGGGGCACTAAGAAAGCTGTGCCTGTTCAGGTACTTTTTGGTGTCCTGTATTGTAAATCATGAAAGTGGGCTTTAATCAAGGGTAGCAGTGTTACGTTACCCCCGTACAAGTCTGGGATGGCTATGAATGTACTAGAAGGAAATTGGAACTTGTAGTTATCAGTTGATGCAAGGTTTTGTCATGCTACCGTTGGAGAACTGACATGGTTTTAAAGGTGCCCATTGGTTCGAGTTGGTGTTAGGTGGCTTATTTGAACCGGATCTAGAGTGTGTGCACACCAAACGTTTTTTAGTGGTATCTCGTGTGAGAATTTTTCAGTGCTGCTTGAGGTGCTCTGTGTACAATACTGCTAAGTTGAAAACAATGTTACTGTGGATGCAAAGTTTCCTCCACCCTGGTGAAGTATGTCCTCTGCACATGTGGATTCACACCACACGCTCAGTGCGCTCGCACCGCCCAACATGCTCAGTGCCACACCACCGTGGTGGTGGATATTTAGCACAGCCATGCAAAGGATGGAGTCCCAATCATCAGCTGCCAATTTGGCACTGGAAATTTTGTTCACTGTCATAGGTCTTCAATCCAGACCGTGCTTTATACAAATCTACTCCACAGACAGGCGGTGAAAAAGTGTCCGAACATTCTGTGCTTGCCCCCCTCAGCTTGCAGGAATAGTCTTCCAAATTTTTACTTGTGCAGGTTGGCAGGTATGCGGCAGTACTCGCGCTAAGTGCATGCCACGATTTTGTGCACAGGCAATCCGTGACATGGGTCACTGGGATTTGTTACAGGACAAGTGAGGTTCATGTACACTATAACCGTAATGCCATGATGGTGGTCAAACGGAAACAGTGATGTTGTGCACAATTTGTATACAGTCTACGCCCGTTACAACAGACACTCTGAATATGGAAAAAAACGTCCGCTGTAGCCGAAGTATGCAGTATCCGACACGGGGGAAGGGGGGGGGGAGAGTATGAGCCCTAAAGTGGGTACTTTGACCGATATTGCATATGCATAGTACATACACTTTGTTCTTTCTACACGCCTGCAGCACCTCTGCACGGTGTTCGCGCGAGGGCAAAGAATCGCGTAAACACCGTTTCCAAAGCTTAGCACCGGCACTTGGAAAAGGCCTAGCACATGTGGTCAAGCGTGTACAGACGCATGATAAGCTGAGCAAATAAAGCAAGAATATAACTAGGCGCAATTATTAAGCAGCTATAAAACATCAGGCGTGGCCATCAGCATTAGCTAGGCTCTTTTAAATGCCCTCATGACGAGCCAGGTTTTCCCGAAACCGTTTGCCAACAAATCGGATCGCTGCCTGACGTTCCCTCAAGGCAGCTTACATTTTTAGTGATTTTAGTCTGGTCATTGAAACAGGGATGCAGCGATGGCGTATAGGTAGAACACCCGCCTCGCGTGCAGAAGGACCGTGGTTCGAATCCCGGTGCCGGACAATTCCTACCGGATTTAAAGAAAAAAAAATAAATCCGCGTATTGATGGAATTGCACAAAGGGGCTTGGGGTGCGGCCTGACCCCGGCGACCATTGCCGGTAATGCACTCCCTCACCAGAGCAGGATTGGCCACCCTGGTGTAGTAATGGCCACAACCTCCCATGAATACGCCAATTAAGCCTCGGCCCTTAGTCCCCAGCGGCTGCGAAGCAACTGACCACGGCGGCGGTCAGACCTGTGACGCAGCAGAGGGTGCTAAGAATCCCTGGATCCGGACAGACCGCCATGGAATCTGACCCTGGCAATGTTTAACGCGCGAACCTTATCTAGCGAAGCAAGTCTCGAGGTGTTGTTCGAGGAATTAGAGGGCATTAAATGGGATGGAATAGGGTTTAGCGAGGCTAGGAGGGCAGGCGAAGCATTTACGGGTGGTGAAAAATGGACACGTCTTATGTTACCGTGGTTTAGAGGACAGAAGAGAACTGGGAGTGGGATTTCTAGTCAATAAAAGCATAGCTGGCAACATAGACGAATACTATAGCATTACGAAAGGGCAGCAGGTCTTGTAATTAGGCTAAATAAGAGGTACAAGCTCAAGGTGGTGCAGGGCTACGCGCCTACATCCAGCCACGACGTGGAATCGGCAATGGCTAAGTAAAAACACAGTATACCGTAGTTATGGGGGACTTCAATGCTAAAGTAGGCAAGAATCAGGCTGGAGACAAAGCAGTTGGGAACTATGGTCTGGGCTGTAGAAATAGCAGGGGGGACCTACTAATTGAGTTCGCAGAACGGAATAACCTACGCATAATGAATACCTTCTTCTGTAAACGGGAGAGTCGGAAGTGGACCTGGAGGAGCCCGAATAGGGAGCACAAAAATGAAATAGACTTCATATTATGCGATAACCCTGGCGTCGTGCAGGATGTGGAAGTGCTAGGAAGGGTAAGGTGTAGTGACCACCGTATGGTAAGATCTCGAATTAGGCTAGATTTGAGGAGGGACCGCAACAAGCTAGTACGAAAGAAGCCGATAAATGAGCTAACAGTAAGACGTAAAGTAGAAGAATTCAGGATCGCGCTGCAGAACCGATATTCCGCTCTTAACGAGGAAGCCGAGTTTACGACACAGGAATCCAGCGACAACCTTACACGCATTATCACGGAGTGTGCAGTAGAAGTCGGGGGCACTATGGCTAGACCGGATACTGGTAAACTTTCACAGGAGATGAAAGATCTAATCAGGAAACGGCAAACCATGAGAATCTGCACCGCAGCTGACAGAATAGAACTAGAAGAGCTCTCGAAGTTAATCAATAAGCGTAAGACAGCTGACATACGGAAGTATAATATGGAGAGGATCGAATACGCTGTAAAGAACGGAGGTAGCCTGAAAGCAGTGAAGAGACGTCTTGGCGTGGGGAAAAAATCAGATGTATGCACTTAAGGATAAGCAAGGCAATGTCATCACCAATAGGGATAAAATAGTCACAGTGGCTGAGGAGTTCTATAGGGATCTGTACAGTAGCCAGGACATACAGGATAATGCCGAACGAGACAGTAGTTCACAGGAGATAGACATCCCACCAGTAACGACCGAAGAAGTAAGGAAGGCTTTGAAAGAAATGAAAAGGGGCAAAGCACCTGGGGAGGATCAGATAACAGCAGACCTCTTGAAGGATGGCGAAGAAATTGCCCCTGAAAAACTGGCAAACCTGTATACGCAATGCCTAATGACCGCAATGGTACCGGAATCTTGGAAGAACGCGAACATCATCTTAATCCATAAGAAAGGCGACATGAAGGACTTGAAAAATTACAGGCCGATCAGCTTACTGTCAGTTGTCTACAAGGTATTTACCAAGGTAATCGCTAACCGAATTTCGGCAACCTTAGATTTCAGTCAACCTAAAGAACAAGCAGGGTTCCGTAAAGGGTATTCAACAATGGACCATATTCACACGATCAATCAGGTGATAGAAAGTGCGCTGAGTATACTGAACCCCTATATATAGCCTTCATAGATGTCACAAACTCGAGCGTACGAGGTCTAAAAGTATCGTATAAATTTTTCATTTTTTTTGTACAGCGCCTAACTCTTCTTCAGTCGTCCGATTCATTCAGTTCGGTTCTATTCGCCCCGAGACAAGGCTGGAACTTTCTCGAACGAAGAGACGGTAACACGATCACTCGCCGGCTCGCCGGGCGAGAAAACAACAAAAATAAAACCTCCGTCGCTCCAGTTTCGTCGAAGCTTCCAGTACTTTCGAGGAGGTGCGCGTGGCCTTGCCAGTTCTAAAGAGCGTCGATGATTCTAGAAGGGAGAAGAGGGAAGATATTCGCTGACGGCGGCGGATGCGTTGTGTGTTGTGTCTCCTTCTCCGCGCCGGCGCGGTTATAAAAAGAGAAGCCGCGCCTAAGCAAACCAGCCTAAGCAAAATCCTCCCCGTTCTGTAGCTACGTTTGGCAGTCGTGATGTGACAACGGCACCTGTCAGTTTGTGCATCACACCATCGGCGACCCGCGCCCTGGAGGACTCCAACGTACTCCCGGGCCTCGAATCACCGTGATCGTCTCGGACGGCCTGGCCTACTGCGAAGCCACGCTTCCCAGGTAGCCGAATCGCCTCCGACAGCGGTGCATCGTCCGGCCCGGTCGGTGAATATGCTGGGACTCTGTCTCTCATAAGCATCGAACTGTTCGTTTTCTTTTAGTTAACTGCTCCGATTCGTAATATTCATTTGTTAACGCTCCTGTTTGTATCATTTTGTCTAATTTTGGACTGTTTCTTGTATTTGAATTCCATCTAAGTTGTCTGTCACTAGCAATTCGTTACCTCGTGCTTGTGTTTGTAACTTGCCTGTCTAAATATAAGCCTTTGTGCTGTTTTTTGTTCAAGGCTCTTGCTCATTCTTGCCGCTCTGGTCGGCGAAAGCCGCACATCAGACGGCCACCCCCTTTGTCACCTGTGCCCTGTGGATTCGGTGGGGTTTGTTGGCTCTCATGAGTCGACTCCCCATATCTTCTGGCAGTGCACCCTAATTTAAGGAAACGGGTGACAATAGATTATGAGAAAGCATTTGACTCGGTCGAAACCCTAGCAGTCATTCAGGCATTACGGAACCAGGGGGTAGATGAGCATTATGTAAGAATACTAGAGGATATCTACAATGGGTCTACAGCTGTCGTCATCCTCCATAGGGAGAGCAGTAAAATACCTATAAAGAAGGGAGTCAGACAAGGAGACACAATCTCTCCAATGCTATTCACAGCATGTTTACAAAAAGTATTCAGAACGTTGGATTGGGAACAGGTGGGAGTAAGGGTTAATAGAGAATACCTCAGTAACCTCAGATTTGCCGATGACGTTGCCTTGCTAAGTAACTCGGGGGACGAATTGCAAAGTGCAAGTGTGTAGCAATGTGTAGCAAGCGCACGCCGGTTTCCAGGGCTTCGTCACATGTCGTTATTGTCTCAGTTTGTTTTTTGAGATCGCAGTGGAATTGTTTAGAAGGCTTCGTAGCCAGTAAATTGTTCGGTGTCTCACTGCTCCGTGTTTTTTCTGATTTTGTCCATCCACAAGCCCCGGTTCCCCTCACAGTCTTTGGCTTTGGCTGTATTCTGTCTTGATTATTAGAATAATAGCTTCCTACATTTCCGGCGCTATTCTCCCATCTTGTTTTCCTAGCATTGTTCAGGCTTCAGCATAGAAAACAGGCACAGGGACAAGAAACCGACATACGCAGCTCTGAACTTAAACTGAATGTTTAACAACAAAAACGTTATCCGCGTTAAGCCTGAAGAAGGGAAAGATACGACTTTAGATCCGGTGTCGGTCCTCTTTGCATAGGTCAAGACCAAAATATCATCGGAATGGGAACATTTCATGGAACGTTCATGGGAACATTTGGGAGGGGTGGCGCGATGATGAAGCTTTGGACGACGATTTGAAGAGGAATGGTTGATACGTCGAATGCTTGAGGCGTATGAGACGGTGCTTGAGAAAATTTCAAAGCCGGTTGTTGGCTTATTCACGGGAAAAGCTAGAGGCGATGCTAGCAGTATACATCGAGATAAACAATGCCAACGCGTCGTGCACGTCGATTAAACGAACGTAATGAGTAGAAGCCGGATTTTAGGCAAATGTCCATTTGGTTCTTCGCGATCCCCATTGCGCCGCTTTAATATATCAGCTTGAATTAAAGAATCAGAGGGGCTTGTCTACATTTTCTAGGGCCTATAAATGCCTATTTTCCAACTCGATGCTATTTTTAACACTATTTCGATTACGTTTGCTTTAAAGTGCAGTTTCTTTAAAATGCAGTTTCAGATCATCAACTTGAAGCAATTATTGACTGCACGGAACTAGTATTGTGTTCAACTTAGGCGTCTATCTCAACCAACGCCCGGAAAACACCCGCTGCGGTGTCTGAGTGGCTGAATCGCACTGCTATTCCCAAGGACGCGTATTTTATTTCCTGCTGCGGCGGCCACATTCTGATAAAGGCGAAAAGCGAAACACGGCCACGTGTTCGAGATTTCTGCGGCACGTTACCAGATCCCCAGGTGGTCACAATTATTTGAGGAGATCCTAAACAGCGCTTAACAACACAACGACGAAGAAGAGGGGACACAAGACGGCGCTGTATTCTGTCCTCTCTTCTTCGTCGTTGTGTTGTGAAGCGCTGTTTAAGATAGACGGCTACCAACTAGCCCAGCTGTCGATTCTGTTTATTTTGGGAGCCCTCCACTATGGCGTGCCTCGTCACCTGTGTAGTGTCGGCGCGTTAAACCTCAGAATCAATCAATCATCAATCAATCAATCAATCAATCATCAATCAATCAATCCATCATCAATCAATCAATCAATCAATCAATCAATCAATCAATCA
Organism: Haemaphysalis longicornis; assembly: GCA_013339765.2. Classification (NCBI taxonomy): domain Eukaryota; kingdom Metazoa; phylum Arthropoda; class Arachnida; order Ixodida; family Ixodidae; genus Haemaphysalis; species Haemaphysalis longicornis. The sequence goes on along the minus strand of JABSTR010002801.1, from coordinate 4,611 downwards.
ACGCCCAAAAACAACCGTTAGCAGGAGTGGATTGGGAGGCAGTGAAAAGAGGTGCAATTTTGAACCCAAAAATCGGGAGATGGTGGTAGTTGCTATTCTTTCCAAAATTTGCACAGTCATAAGCTACGTTCCGCGTGCTTCAAACAGATTTCTTCTTCCATATCTGCAGTCGCATTCTCGTTTCTACAAACATACTCAAATCCATATTTATTTTAAACGCAACGTATAGCATCGGGCATGCCTTTGCTAGCAGATCATTCCTATATCGAAAACCAAGTCGAAACATCAATGCACTGCTGCATTTAATTACGCCTTAAAATTGCTCTGCTGCCGGGCTCTAAAACACGCTTTTCTTCAAAGAACTGTTCGGCTGCTAAACACCTTGTGAAAATGGTCTTTAAATGTGTGGAATTGTATTCGGCCATGCTGGGGGGGGTCTTGCCTGAACAATCAGACAATATTATGGTAGATGAGGAAATTGCTAGAGTTTTACCTAACGGCCCTGATGTAATATGTAAGAGCAAGTTAATTTCTGATTAAATTGACCTTATTGTGTTTGTCATTTATATCTGTTTTTGTTGTGTCCTAATTAACTTGCGTCAAGTTGACATGCACTAGCGTTTTTTTAATGAGTAATTTCAGCTCTGAAGTACTCTTTTCTTTGCCAGTTTCACTATATGCGACACTCGAGGAGGCGTCAGGGGTCATTGAACAGGAATGTGAGCAGTGCGATTGTTGATTTCAAATAATGAATCGTCATTAGCCCAGCAGTTCTGCAGGGCAAGTGAACGGCTATGGTCAGCTGTTGGCGTCTTTGTGTCGTCATATTGAATAACATTTTTGGTTTCGGTATCATACATAGAGGGCGTGCAGATCCTTGTTTGAAGTCATTTGCATTAGTCTATAATGTTAACGTTCCTATATTTAGGACATCGGAGGTCTAAAACGTTGTTTTGCCTCCCTATTTAAGGCCAGTAAAACGCGCTATTTATTGGCTAAAAATCCGGCTTCTAGTAATGAGGTACAGCTGCTCGAGCGGTCCTATAATGACGCGGCAAGAAGCTGCAGGTATTCGCGGGTGCAGAGACGAGGTAGGAACACCTTCACAAAGGGTTAAAACCAACAAGAAAAATTGAGTGCTATAAAGGATCAGGCTTTCGATAGGCTGGGATACTCTAACACGATCACTAGGAATGGTAACAATAACTCTGGTTGTTTTATTCTTTCTAACTTTACGCGTACTGTTCCATTACTTCGATGAAATGTAGCCTCCACTGCCAGCATTATCTTCTCGCCGAAAAATTGCCCACCTCTGCCTGTTCTATCAAAGACTTTATTACTCACAGCTACGCCACCGGCTTATTTTGCCTCCGCATTTTAACTCCGCCTGGCTTGGATCATGCTAATAAGATTAGAATACCCTTGTCAAGGACAAATGCATTTTACACGAAAGTGTTTTATGCCGAGGTACACAAACCTCACCGACGTCAAATACGTCACGGAAATGATAACATAAGAAAAAATCTCCTGTACGGCGGTGGTGATTGGATTCGAGCCAACGGTCACTCTGGCCGCAATGGGAGGTGGGAAACGCTCTGCCAACTGGACCATCATGAAATCTTTTTTTCTTCTTTATTGTGGGCCATGAAATGTGACCCATATGGCTGTACGAATGCGTCTTATGTCTTTTCCCTCTAATTTCTCCACTCAGATGGTGCTGCCGTCCTATGAGAGGTGACGCGAAGTAGTGCGTCGTTACGCTAATGAGCGCCGATTGTTGGCACCTCGATAGGGCAGCGTGCCGCAGCGGAAGCTGCTGTGTTTATGCGTCCGCTTACTCTGCGAACCGAGCTACGAACACTGAGCTCTCGCGTTCCACAAGCTGATCTCGTCATAACGCAAGCGTCTGGCGTACACGCCACCCGCCAGCATGTCGTCGCTCACCAAGCACACCACAAGACCGCTGCCAACCCACAAATCATGCTCCTTTCGCTGTAGCGGGACCGTGACTTCACCAAACGATTCGCTGACAACCATTAGGCTTCTTTAGCACGGTTTGCGAGCGCCTGGGTTTCAATCGGTTTACGCAATGTTCCGGCGCATGTAATTCATTGTCTTATATTAATGCGTATAACGGTGCCATACCGACGAAATATAAATAGCGATGTGCAAATTCATATGGATGCACAATAAACATTCAACTGCATCTGTGAAAGCCCATTTCACTTTTGTGTTTTAACGGATTCATAAGAAGACGGATCAACCACATGTTTTTTTTCAGTCTTTTATACCCAAGACTTCAGTATAATGGAACAACCTTGCTCCATCGACCGCTGCCATTATTGATTCTATCAGTTATCAGTTATCAGTTATTTAATTAATCAGTTAATTATTAGTTAATTAATATCAGTTATTTTAAGACACCATAGCTACATTGTGCATATGTATGGGGTCTTTTTTTCTTTCCCGTCCCATTGTTATGCATAAGCTAATATTGTATAATTACAAGCCAACTTGTTATCTTTCTACTTGCCTTACTGAAACCATGAACGTCAAACAGGGTGTCCTGTATTAGGCTTCTTAGTATTCGTAACATATATAGACGATATAGCTAATTATCGACTCCCACATTCGTTTTTTCGCTGATGACTGTGTGGTCTACAGAACTATAGTTATCCCGGATGATATAGTTACCTTAACAGTCTGATCTATCAAAGTTAGACTGGTATTTTTATGTGAAAAATGGAAATTATTGCGAAAAATTAAATAGGAAAACTTCCTACGAGGGTGATCAATCCTCTAATACTAGTTATATAACTATTCCCGCTTAAATTCAACCTGTTTCTTCATTCAAATATTAGGAGTTATTTTAATGCAATCTGACTTGAAATCTCACGTCCAGCTCATTATTTTCCGATACTAAAAAAACAGCACCGATTACGACAAGCTAACTTCTCACCAGTCTTCACGCTTATCTTTCACTAATCATACCTTCATAGTGGATGCGTCATTATATGGCACGCCCACTGTCTCAATCTTACGAATTATAGAAGTCCGTCCACACTAATGCTGCAGGCTCCTCTTATCGTCATAGTCTCGGCAGCAAGTCTAATATTCACTGCAAAATCTTGCCCCCCGCCCCCCCTCGCCATGCGCAGAAAAGTTTTCAGGCTATCGTACTTCCACTTCACGTATCACAGTGCCACCTGTTTTGCACGCACTCACATTTGTCCCGCCTTCATGTTTTCGTCTCACTTTATCATGTCCATAAAGGCAACCCGTTATACGCCAGAATTAACGCTTATCGAATTGTCCTCATTCTTCTCAGTATCCCTGAATAGAATTTATTGCATCCCCAAACAGCCAAACCCAGCTTACCAATGATACGTCATGATTTCGAACTGCCTTTTTAACTTTCTGCAATAAGGAATATTTGTGATGTTTCTGAAGTATTACGGTGGTCTCTTGTTCGGGATTTATTGGTGTTTCTACACATCGTGCACCCTTTACTATATTTTCTTTTTTTTTTTCCGCGGCGGCCGCTTTTCTGATGGAGGCGAAAAGCAAAACGCCCGTTGTACGAGATTTTCGGCGCACGATAAAGATCCCCAGGTGGTCAAAATAATCCGTGAGCCCTCCACTACCAGCGCGCCTCATCGCCTGCGTTGCGTCGGCGCGGTAAACCCCACATCAATCAATCAATATTTTCTTTTTCGGATACGTACTTCCTACTGTTCATGTGTTCATATTTTACAACAGTGTGCCAAGGAATGTTTTTTGGTTTGTATAAATTTCCACGCCCTATCCACGGCCCCTTAGGATACTTAAATAAATAAATAAATAAATGAATAAATAATAAAAAATAACTAAATAAATAAATCAAATAAATAAAAATGAACAAATATAATTAATAAATAAATAAATAAATAAATAAATAAATAAATAAATAATAAAAATGGTGGTGCAGCCCTGAAAGACGGTTGAGCACTGTCAATGACAGGGAAGCCAAGAAAAACGACGGATCATTCAGAGCGTAGAGCGAACTAGGGCAGAGTGTATGGTTCACTTGAGAATTATCTGGTTTATGACAACTCTTATCGAGTATGGGAAGGCATGCTTCAGCGCGGCCGTTAAATACTGGCGTAGACGCTCTACAGACGTAAGTCTGCCTCTCGTCCGTCAGCTCACAAATGAGGCCACATTTCCCCCTTTTCGTACCCCCCCCATTTCCCCCGTTAGCGCTGCGAATTAATATTTAGTACGTTAACCTAAGAGATGCCCAAAATACACGTTTCCCTCTGTGACGAGCACGGTGTTTTTACTGTTTAACTGTGGACATAAAATAATCATCATTATTCCAGGACTGTAGGGCGTGCGCCGCAATCATATGGGTCACGGAGAGGAAATGTTGTGTACAGGTTTAAGCCAAGTGTAGTAACAAGCGAGTGACCAGCCATGGTTATTTCAAAGACAGGGGTTGGCACATTGACGTGCTTGCTCCAGAAGCCTCCCTCGGGGTGAATCAAACTGGAGTTCATAGCGAGTCTCGGGTTCCAATACCATTACCCGAAACTATCAAGCTCTCCGGTCTCGGCACTGGTTTCAGCTGCC
>JABSTR010002800.1:0-30557 GCA_013339765.2 Haemaphysalis longicornis | reverse complement strand
TTCACACTTTTCTTTTAGAATTGCGAAATCAGTTTACACGTCTATATAACTCATGAATAACCGTTGCTGTTCGGAATAAATCAGAGTGCTACTCAAAGATCCTTGATCAATTCGGTAGCAAATTCCGCGCCTTGCCTGTACCTTGAAATACTTCATAGAAAGATACGCAGCACGCCCCCCACGTCGGGGAACTATACGAATACAGTGTGGCTAAGGCGCACCGCCGCGTGTACAGGATCGCGACGTCCCTTGATCAGTGGAACACCACCGTGATTTCAGGTTGCGGGCAGCAAAAACACAACTACCCAGGCACAGTCTCACACAAGGGCAACGCAAAATGTAGCAATTTACCCGCCGCGGTAGCTCATTGGCTAAGGCGTTGTTTGCGCTCTCAGCACGAGGTCGAGGGTTCGATTCCCGGCCGCGGCGGCCCGCTTTTCTGATAGACGCAAAGCAAAACGCCCGTGTGTACGAGATTTCGGCGCACGTTAAGATCTCCAGGTGGTCAAATATCCAGCATGAATGATATACACAGAGCACGCCAGCGTTTTGACGAGCTTCAATCCATTCACCTGCAGCCGCCTGAGTGACTCATTCGACCTCCTCTTTAGTCAGCTTTGCGTATCTTAATACGCACTATCATACGTGAGGATCTCCAGCTGCAAGGCTCATCCTGTGGTCACAAAGACCACTGCTCCGAGCCTTAAAAAAAAATTGGGTCCATCTCCCCGCGAGGGGGACTCGAGTAAATGCGTCGCATAGGGGGTGGGTGTATTGCATTAACGTTTAGTGTTTGGGGAGTTGGTGGTAGGAATGCGTTGTATCAGCAGCTTCTTGACGTAGTTTGAATGAGTCAATATAAGGCGCGTTCGTAGCCTCCCATTCTGTGTCGGCTTTGTGGCGCAGTGGGTAGAGCACCATGTACATTGCGTTCCGCCCGCAGGGTCGAGAGATCGAAACCAGGCGCCTGATAGTATTTTTTTTATGTAGTGTAGGGGGAGGGGTGCGGACAACGACGGTGCGGACTACGACGGACGTCAACGCGGGTGACATCGTGAGTTACTGAAATGCTCTGCATTTAAAATTAATTCGGAGCCCTCCACTACGGCGCGCCTCATCGCCTGCGTTGCGTCGGCGCGATAAAACCCTACAATCAATCAAAATTTAGCGATTTAAAAAGGCGAAAAGCAAGCACTCGGGAAGGTTCCCATAGCAACCCTGCAGTACCCGTGCACAACCGGACAGCCTAAACCAATAGAGTTTTAGCCAACCGTTTTCCACGGTCCGCTCCCGTATTGGCGGCACGCAAAGCGCAACCGGAGCGTCAGCACCCGAAAGGCTTTTAGCTAAGCGATAACCGTATCTCCCTCGACGGGGAATGATTCGTGTGACTGGTCGTTTCGCGTGCGCGTGGAAACCAAAACTTAATCCTAAATGAAGCGTAAGTATTTGTATTTGGTCTCCCAGACAAAGCAAAATACCGTGTTTCTAGGCCTCATTTAAACTTTTTTCTTGTATAATGTAGTCGCTGACTGGTATAATTTTTCTAAATTACAATAAAGAAGCCAATAAACATTGGAATAGCAAAGCCAAGGCTGTCTTTCTCGGCGTTGCATAGAAGCAGCCCCGCGGTTCCGTCGTCGTTTATCGCTTCCGTTCTAAAGATCTCTGAGGTCTGTGACACCATTGCCTATTCGAAGCGCGTTCGCGGCTGCGTCGCTCGTGTTTCAACTGAAGAAACTGAGTTCGTCGTAGCGCGCTCGCATCGCGGGGGCAGCCATGTTAAAATTCCGCACGGTAGCGTAAGCTACCGCGACGGTCCGCTAAGAAGCCCCGGTTAGCGGAGCGGGTCCGCTTCGGTGTCGCCGGTAGCGCGCGAGCGCGCCACGCTTGCGCAATGGCGCTCCCACTTGCTAGCGGAGCGTAAAAACGGTAACTAAAACTCTCTAATATGTCCAGATACCCGTCACTGCGTGGCGCGACAAAAGCGCAGCGAAGATGCGGGTGCCATCCCGGCCGCTCTTCGCGAGAAGGAACAACGTCCCAGTGTCGAGATTTCGCAGAACGATCTGCAGGTGGTTGTAATTCATCGGAGCCCCCACTATCGCGCGCTTATATCCCAGGTGTGGCTGCAGCGTGTTACGTCCCAAATTTGAAATTTTTTAAAAGCCACCGAGCGCAGTCCAGGCCGAGTTGACCTCATGCCCGTACATGGTACACCACGTTCGGAAGTCGCCGTGTAGTCACAGCGTCAGCAGGCGCATATTCGTTATCTCGCCGCTGCCTCAGCTGGCTGCGACGCGCGTCTGTCGCAGCCACGTGAACGCTGCGACTATTGATAACGCTGGGTCTTGTAGTCTTGGACAATGCATGAGACTGCCTAGTTCGCGTTATCTGTTACAGTAAACGGTCTATTTTTTTCTTTAAACGTTGTTAACGGAACGTTGAAAGGTAGTTTCAGGAAGTGACAGAAATGTTGCGTTCGTGGCAGGCATTCAATTAATCTGCATGGGTCTTTCCATGGTTCGAAAGAAAGCAAGAGCGCATCAGACAGGACGGAAAGAGAAGTATAAAAAACACTTGCGCTAGTGTTTGTCAAGTTCTCTTCGTGTTACGCCTGATGCGCTGGTTTCTTTCAAACTTATGTATTGATCAGCCCAACTTTTCACTCTTGTTTTTGGCGTTATTTTCTGTAATTACTGGGGGTCATTGCTGGAGGTTATTTTTTACCAATTGCTTTAAAATTTTTTCGGACGTGTCGATTTCGAATAGTGCACAATTGAGTATTCATTTGTTCTGTTACGTTGTCTGTACATATTAACATTGAAGCTTCTCTTTTCACAGCACAAAAAGTGCCCAAAAAATATTATATGATCACACATACGTGCAAAATCTTCTTTGTTAGCTGAATTTTTCCGTTTTCTGGAATGTTTGGTTTATTTAGGAAGACGGCTACGTTCACGGCCGCCAAGGCGTGCAACCACGCACTATTTTATTTATTTATTTGAAGCGCTCACCAACAGTGGTGTGCCTTCTCGGGTGAGGCACTGGGTAAATGAGGAATATAAGGCATACAGAGCGACAACATATAAGCAAGGGTAGTAAATCAAAAATGGGTAAAAGAAATGTGTGGGTATACGGGGTGTTTCATGGTGACTACCTAATTAATTTTTTAAAAAAAGTTGGATTTTGGAAGTAAAGCTGTTTTTCTTGCGCTAAGTGATCAGGGGCCGTGGCAGGTGCGAAGTGCTATTTATGGGAATAAGTAACTTGGCTTGGTTAATCACCATTTCAATTATCCTAGGTTAGGTGCTTGATTGTAATGATTAACTTGTAGAGGATCATGAGCCCATCTCATATCGATTATTACATTTCCGAAATTGTAACTGCGTGCAGAGGTACAGCGCTCAGAACCTAAGCTCACCAGATGTGCGTGTAAAGGGCTCCGGGCGGAAGCTGAGCGCCGCGAAGCTGCGCCCTCAGGCTCATGTCACTCGGAGCTGTACATGCCACACGCACGCCGGGCTTTATCCTCGGCCCGAACAGAGGCAAGGGGCACCTGAACAGCCGAAAAGAATCTGATAGCCGGATTTCTAGGTTACAAAGTTCCCAGTCAGGGAGTTATTACGTCAAAACAATCTTCGGTCGGCCCATGTGGCGACCGAAACAATGATGATAAAAAAAAGCGCCCGACATTAGAATGAGCGTCTTGGGTTACTGCGTTACCAGGGGGGGGGGGGGAGGGGGAGGGGAGGAGGGGAGGGATATACCACTGAAAGTGAACTAAGAAGGGCATGTTATGGCCCAAACGGATAACCGTTGGACCACCGTGGTAACGGAATGACTACCCTGAAATGAGAATAGAAAGAGCAGAAGACCGCTAGCGCTATGAAAGAATGAAATAAAGAAATTAAGCGTAAATGAGTTATTCGGACAGAGCAATATAAAAGCAGTTGGACTTCCACGGGCAACGCCCTTGATAGGCTGTTAATCATTCATTCATTCATTCATTCATACATACATACATACATACATACATACATACTACATACATACATACATACATACATACATACATACCTGCATACATAATACATACATACATACACATATGCACATACGTACCCATACGTACACTATCAATTTACGCAGTGTGGACGTATTATGAAAAATTGAGAAAAAAACGTGGATAATTTAAGTAAACCGGCATCACATTTCGTTAGTCACATTTAGCTAAATGTATAACATATGACGTTAGCGTTACGGTAACGTTTACCTAAGCTTTGACCTACGCATTGCACTTGTTACATGCGCTTTCGTCGTTCCGTAATATTTATGGTCACAATAATTTGTCATATTTCTTTACAAAAATAAACAATACAACAAAACGCCTCAAATAAGTGCGCTGCGTAGGATTTAAAGCCGTCTAAATAGAACATCTTGGTACACCAAACACATTTCGCGGAAAAGAACAAAAAGAACGAGCTAAGAGAGAAATCATCATTGTTACGTAGAGCAAGAAAAGGTCATAAAAGGCGTTCTAAGCAGAGCCATGGCTGGATCCCATCCGCAACACCCCGTTTCCCGTTTCGCTTCTCATGCTCACCGGGCAGCTAGCCAAATTGAATTGTCCGAGAACTCACAAGTCGTCGCAGCAAGGGCCACAATTACTACCACAAATGTGCGTAGCTTAGATTGGGCTTAACCGCTTGCATAATAGTGTGATCGGGAAAGTGATAGTTCTTGTTTGGTGATTTCTTATGACGAAATGTTATCTCGTCGATACTACGTACAATCGTCTACTTTTACTTCAAATCCCATGTCGCATGTACGAAACTTTTCAAAAGCAATACAGCGGTAATAAATTCCAACTAAGCTGTTCCACTACTCGAGAAATGTGATAAATGATGTTATCTCGATTGCGGAAAATATTAAGGAAGGAATTTGCTCAGAGTACAAATATGTTTGCATGCTAAAAGCGAAGCGGGTGACAACTTTAGGCACCCTTCTTCACCTAGAAGGGCTGATAAAGCTGTAGTTATCGCCGGCACAAGCGCGCAGCGTGATTTGCTCGCCCGCAAGAGATGTGTTTTCAGTTTCTGCTCTGACATTGGTGCGATTTTCTTCATGCGTAACACTCGCAATCGTCGCTGCAGTAATTGAACACGCATAAGTGGGATAAAATTCTCCTTGAAGAAGTCACGTTTCGTGGCTTCCACAGAAGCGCAGCGAACCAAGCTTCCATCCCGCAAACGGCAGGATTGACAACGAATGCTGAGGGAAGCCTGCAGCCCAGTAGGTCCACACGCGCACCCCCTTGCTCTTCCGTAGCTCGCTGCAATGCTCATCTGTCGGTCGGAGCCATGTAACCGCAGCCGTTTATGCTGGCGCGAAAGTGAATTGTGTATACGCGCTGTCGTATTTCTGTGTTCTTACCTGTGCGCGTAGATTGATACCAAAGGTTTAGAAAACCTGTAAATACATTTTCTGTCGCCTTCGTAGACGCAGTGGCCTTATCTGGGGGTCGCAGGAGATGAATGTATCTGAAGCACCCTCCTCGCCCTCTTTGCAAGTGGCCGACTTCATGTTCTTCAGAAAAAAACAACAGCATGCAAAAATGCAAAGAGAAACATCTGGGCCAAGTCATGCCGGTATTCATTCCGTACTGATATCTGACATTCTGGGCCACGATCTTCGGTCGTATCAGGGAACGCTCGTGCCATCGCACGACCGATGCCTGCCGTCATCGGAGCTATATTTCCTTTCGTGCGGCGGAATAAAGCGTGCTTCGGTATCCTGGTTGTTTTTACACTGCTAGATTGCAACTACCTGACGCAGCTTTTTGAGGGCGGTACGTGATGCCATCTATGAAGCGAAAAAGTGCGAATCTGAGTTGGCGCCGAACTGCTGAACCCTCTTAACTTGCGTTAGCATTGCCTGCCCCGCCCACGCCATTTCTTCTTCTTCCTTTGTACGAATATGTCCTTAACACGCGTTTGTTCACAGATCCACTCCGCTGCCTTCTTGTCCCTTAATGTTACACCTATCATCTTGCTTTCCATTGCTCGTTGGGTCGTCCTCAATTTAAGTTTAACCCTCCCAGTGAGCCTCCAAGTTTCTGCCCCGTAGGTGAGTACCGGTAAGACGCAGCTGTCATACAGTTTCTTCTTCAGGGCTGCCATTTATTATCTGACAATGCAGTCCACCCCATTCTTATTATTCTGATAACCTCTGCCTTGTGGTTTGGATCCGGCGTCACCAGTCGGGCTAAGTAGATATATTCGCTTACCACTTCCAATGCCTCGCCACCTATCTGAAAACGCTGTACTCTCCCGAAGCAATTTAGCGTTACTTGTTTTCTGCATATAAATTTTCAGGCCCACGATTCTAATCTGCTTGTCCAGTGCGGTAATCATGTGGCTCATATAAAGACGGAATTAGGAGGTACTTTAGTTTGGGAGATCGCAAAGGTCTAATGGCTGGGAGAGCTCTGCCACACTGGGTATGTAGTTTCAGGATTGAAGTGAGAGCACCGGAGAAAATGTTCCGTCGCGGTGCGCGATCGCAAGTTCACGCACAACGTGAGAGAGAGGGGAAATTGAACCACATACAATGACCTTGGGACGGCTGGGTGCGCCTCGTGATGGCAGGTGACAGTTTTTTACGTGCTCACGATCGTTTTCTGCGCTTGCTGCGGGCGCATTGCGGTGGTGTCGTGTGCTCCGGTGTCGTCTTGCCGGTGTTAGGACCGTGTCATCCCACCGCTGCCACCCGTTGTTGCGACCGGGCGGGGGCACCCGATCCGAGCTCCGTGGCCTCCGACATACGAGTGGTAGCGTGTATGACGCGAGCGGCCAGCCGCTGTTGCAGCCGTGAAGAAGTCCAGAAGCAGTAGGCTAACGTAACTGTTTACTTCATAGCGAGAGGTGAGCCGAAGCCAAAAAAACATACAATGCCCCGACGGGCGAGGTTACAATACAGGACTCGAGCAGAGCGACCGCATGGATTCGCTGCTCAGACAGGAATGAATTTCCGCGCTTGGGCTGCTTCTATTTATACCCAAAAGCAGCATCGGTCAAAACGCCAAGTAGCAACACGCCACGAACGTCACAGACACACACAACGCTCTTTCCACAGTTCGTGAGTCATCGATGGCCTTGGCGCACGTGGAGTCCGAGAGAGGGGAGAGAGTGTCCTTCAAACATGCTGAGACATGGCTCGCCGGGCATGTCGAGGCGTGACTCTCCGACGTGGTGGCACCTGACGGCTGGGCGCACGTCCGAGAAGAATGCCTGGGCGCGCCGCCGAATGTTGATCGCGCCGATAGCGAAGCGTCCGAGCCGGGCATGTAGAGACACGAAAGTATGATTCACCGACACGGCTGGGGCCCTCGTGACGGCAGTGGTTTTTTACGTGGTGGCTTCGCACGTCTGGTGCTTGATGCGGGAAAATTTGCGGTGGTGTCGTGCGCTCGATTCGTCTTGCCGGCTGGCTGCTGATATACACTCCTTGCTCATGCTCCTCGGCACGAGAGAATGCTAAGAAGACTGCCAAATGGGCTAGAGAAACGAGGCAGTGTGTAGCGGAAACCGCGCTGTTGTTCCTCCCACTAAAAGACGCGAATGGGCGCAGAACAGCGGCTGGACGCCGCACAGCCGCAGCCGTGCCGTTTCCATTGCGTTTAACGGTGCCCCAGTCGGCGTCCCAGGCGCGTGTGTACTACGGACGCGGCCGGAGCTGCCGGCGATAGCGAAGGCGCCCCAACGAGGAAAGAGCCCTCAACGAGCGATCCTCCTTTCCGCTCGTCTCTCTCGGGCTGCCGTTTTTCCCCGTCGTGCGACCAGCGGCAGCCGGTTGTTGTGTGTGCCGCCGCCCAAGCGCAAGGTCGCGTCCGACTGCCGTGCATCGCAGCACTTCTTCCGTCCAAGGTGAGCTGGTGGTGTTGGACTCGTGCTTGTCGTGTGCACCGCATGCACACCGGTTGTCGGAGACGCAGAATATATTGCCGGGGCCTATTACACTATTACACACCTGTGAGCGGCATCATGGGTTTGAGTCAACGCATTCGTTCGTGACGAAGTGAACGCGACCGGAAAGCTTTCATTCTCTTGCACACATGTGGTGGGATTGTCGGCGAAAGCAAGCGCCCCGTTAGTGTGCTTCTGACGTGCGTGCACTGTAAAATTATTTGTACCCTTTCTGTCTATAGCGTAAAACCTTATGCCATAAGAAAAACACAAAAAACACCTCTTCAAAGGATGTTATAAACTGCAAAACACCCTGTAAAATGGTGCTTGTGTTTTTTTTTTTGCTAGGGTAGTGTGGTTGTTGTACTATATAGACCCCGTAAAAGGGCGTTTTGTTGTGTTTTCAAGAGGGTGTAAGGCTGTTGTTTAGAGACAGTAAAAATTCCCTTTAAGTGTCTAAAAGATTTTACAGCTTTAGCTGAACTTCTTGGGCGAGTTGTTGCGTGTTTGGGGAACAAACACAGGCTTTGCGCGAAGACAACACACGTGTCCCGTCCTTCCTGTCTGTGTTGTCGCTTTCGTGCAAAGACCGTGTTTGTGCACCATTTTACAGCGTAGCGGAAATTTTCGAGAAATACTACACTGGCTGATTGATTGTAGGCTTTAACACGACGACGCAACGCAGGCGATGAGACGTGCCGTAGTGGAGGGCTCCTGATTAATTTTGACCACCTGGGGATCTTCTTTAACGTGCGCCGAAATCTCGAACACATGGGCGTTTTTGCTTTTCGGTTCCTTCAGAAAGGCGGCCGCCGCGGCCAGGAATCGAACCCGCGGCCTCGTGCGATACTACACTGGCAACCCGTTCCATGTGATCATTGCAGCGTCGGTTCGAGTCGACTTTCCCGCTCGTCACGACGTCAACGCAACGGGAAAGGTTTGGTGCTCTTGCGCACATGTGGTCAGGTTGTCGGTGAAGGGAAGTGCCTGATAATGAGCTTCTGGCGCTCGTGAAGGTCAAAAGAGAACACGGAAATATGAAGTAAAACACGAAAAATCGATGAATATGGTTCGTGGAGGTCGTGCAATGACTCGGTTCTGGTATATTCTGAGAGTCACATTTCGAATGTTTGTGACTGTGACGGAGACATGCGACAACTTCGCTTGCATCGAAAGACATTGCGTAATTTGTGTACTCCAGCTTACATTTTCGCGTTCGTATTCCAATTGCGCATGACTGCGCAGTAAGCGATATGCGACTGGCTTCACAACAGGAGCTGTTTTCGTAAAATGCAGAAATGACCATGGGAGCGATCTGCCGGTCTTGGCGAGGCAGGCTCTTTCACGGACGCCATGGGATCCAACAAATCAGGCACAACAAACGTGCCACCGCACATCGCTGTTACAATTAGTAACTCATGTGCAGCGCCCCTACGTGGCGCTGGTAGTTTTGTGTTCAGCCGTGCATGCCTGGCCATAGCCACCTGTGTAACGTCGTTGTGCCTCCGCCGTCCTCTGTGGTGGCACCCTAATCCCAGTTTCTCCTGTGTTGGTCGTCACATGGCAACAACTGTGTTGGCGACATAAAGTCAATTAATAGATAACGGGAAACTTATATGAACAAAAAGCGTTTTAAGTGCATGGAGAAAGAAAAAATAAACTGTAAGCGGTAAAAGAAAGGCTAGCATCTGTCTGAACCTTGTTCGTTCAACAAAAAGAAAGTATTGTTTGCCACGACGAATAAATCAAAACTTACTGTAGAGTCAAAGATGGTCTTTCTACCACTGGGCAACTAATTTGCTTCGTTCGCGTAATTTAACTGAAAAGTGGTCTTTTGGGGTTCGTGTGAATAGATTTAACGCAGTTTTTTGCGTTCACTCGATTCAGCCAGAAATGTTACGGGTGAGTTCGCTAGTGGGTTTGGGACCCACTGGGAATTGATCGCTTATTCGGTATCTGATTGGTGATGGAGGTGAGTGAATTGATTGAGTGTGGCGAGCTTAGTGCATGCTGAACGCTTATTCTAAGCTTATACAGGGGCTCAAACACTGAGCTAAAGCCTTGAGCTAAAGCTTGAAGTCGTCATTCTTTTTGAGCAGCCCGGCATTGGCGATTGCCGCGTCGTCATATGTCTACTACATGCGCGATGGCACCATTGAAGAGGAAGGGAGGAGCAGAGTGGGCGCGCACCATTTGGGATTATCGGCAGAAGGAGACTGAATGGACTCGTCAGTGAAGAGGGTTTGGACTTCTTTAATTTAATTCGTATGACTCAATTACCACTAAACACCGAATCAAGCTTGATTATTTTTCACTTATCAACTCCTATAGAGCGGGAGAAAAGTTAACTGTCTCTTATCGCAATAAAAACCATGAGGACATGTATACATTTTGTTGGGAAACGCTCGTAGCGAACCAAAAGGGCGAGCGTGCCGGCGGGAACAGTACACTGAACGTTGTTTAGTAGTTCTGCGACGCCACGCATAAAGCTTCGGTCTTTAATATTGGCTATGAAGTTCAAGCTCGACGTTTTGCGGACTTTTGTAGCGGAAGAGACGCCCTTCGCGTAGCAGACGACGCCGAGGTGCGTTTCAGTTCACCTCCGCCTGAAACAGCAGTTCGCATCGGCATGGCCATCGAAAAACCTGGGAACTTGGCGCCCCCACAGTGAACGGGCGGCTGCATTGGGTTTAGGGGCGATAGAGCGGACACGGCACACCGCTAGTGGCCGGTTTGGCAAAAATAAGGATAGTTCGTTGTGGGCAAACGGCTCGGCATGTTCTCATGTCTTTCGTGGGCCTGATGGCCTACTTCTGTTCGCGGTAGCGCCCGGCCATCCGTACTTCTGCACATCTAACAATTGCCGTGCAATCAGAACATTGTTTTCGTAATGTGGGCCGACGAGGCGATCGCACATGGTTGGAGGCGCCCATGGATGTCTTGCATTCGATTTAATAGTTTTAAAGCAAAATTTAGTTTCCTCACTGATACGTTGTACGCTAATACGCCCTGCAGGAAAGCCAACTTTCCCTCAAGATGAAGAAATATAGTGGGCCCGGTGAAGTGAAAAAAAAAAACGCTTCCCTTGGCCGGAATTTGGCTTGTCGCGTTATGAAGCCGGCGTCTGTCCGATTGCGCCCTGGTCGAAGAGAACGCCACGCAGCTGGTTCCGATTTGCGCCGTACACCCTGAACCCAACCTTAGTCCTACGGAGAGCTCACCCGAGAGTTGCTGTGCTGTGGGTATTCTAGAAAAGTGGTGCGTACTTACAGAGTAGCACGTACTCGCAGTGTGGGACCGGCTAACCGAAGAGTCCACCACGGGAAAGCTTCGCGTTCAACTATCGTCGTCGTTCGACGGAGGGGTGCACGCTTCTTTTATTACGGGGAAAGTATTACACCGCGTGCAGTCTCTGACCGCAACCACCACTGATGAACTACCACGATAACCAGAAAAAAAAAGCATCACTGCCCTTATACCATCTGAAGCAAGATCACAGTCCAAGGAGCACATGAAACAAAACGCGCTTGTTTGCAATTGGCGGTTGAGCAGATACTTTCTATCTAATTACCTGAATGAAACTTGAAATGAAAGAGTTTAATTCCAGCGAACAAACGCGGGGTTTTCCGTTTCTCTCCCGCAGAAGTCCATGTATTGACAGCAGACAGGAATTGTGTGACGTTTACATCTCCCCTGTGAACTGCGTAGTTATGACAAGTAGATGTAATCCGGCGGAATGGTCGTCTTAGGGACTAATTGTCGTGCCATTTGTTGAGGGGTGGTGTGGATAAAACGGGAGTTGCAGCCGCTTTCCGTAACCGTACTCTCTCCGTAGACGGCCACATATTGACAGCAGAAGGGAATGTTGTAACATTTACGTGGCGAGTAAAAGAAACTCGGCTTAGTGATAACCTTCCTCACTGCATGCCACTACCAGCATGATTGTTACCCAAGATACTTGCATTGCATTGGGAGATGCAGAGCATTCACAAGAAAGTTGACTTTGCCACAAGATTCAACTTTGTCGTAGGGACTCTTTTCTGCCCACACTCTTGACGAACACAGTTTTGGTCAGAACCTAGCCTTTAACAGCTCTGCTGTAACAAATATATGTGCCAGCTGTTCAAGTAGCTTCCAAAACAATCCAGCATTGGAAGGTGCGATCCTCTCAGTCGAACATCCGGACACCTTTTAACATTATCCGTTGAGGTTATTGTGCTTATCGAAGAACTTGAAGTTGCCAGATTTGGACAACGCCGAAGAATGCTTGCTCAAGGGATGAGGCACCGCGCAGACGGGGGCTGATTACAGAACAACACTTTTGTTATCTCTATCCTCTTAAACAGAAGCGCGCTGGCGAAGACACGATCAGCAGCGCACGCTGCCGGTGATAGCGATGATAGCGCTGCCGCTGATAGCGGACGAGAAGAGCGCTGTTTTTTGCCTCGAAAATCGCCCTGGACCCCCAAATGTTGTTGCAAGCATATCAAAGCGAACCTTGCTGTGCCTCGCTGATAGTGACTGCCCCGTCACCGCAACGCACTGCAGGGAAGCAAACTTTGCACATTGGTTTCGCGAAACGACGATGAAAATGATGATAAGCGAACGCACATCAAGAGCCTCAAGAAAAAGAAAAAGCACTTCCCGCCGTCGGATCGATTTGATTGATTGTGGGGTTTAACGCGCCCACGCAACGCAGGCGATGAGGCGCGCGCGTAGTGGACGGCTGTGGGTTAATTTTGACAACCGGGGATCTTTACGTGCACCGAACTCTCGTGCACACGGGCGTTTTGCTTGTTCGCCTCCATCAGAAAAGCGGCCGCCGCGGCCGGGAATCGAACCTGCGTCCTCGTGCTCAGCAGCACAAGGCCTTAGCCACTAAGCCAACGCGGCGGGTTGGTAGGAATCTTCTTTTTATTGCGGAAGTTTGCTATTCAGCATAAGGAAATTAAATGTACAGATACACCCCGGATTCGTGAAGGAATCGGAGCAGGGGGCCATGATGTGGTCCTTGTATCCAGCCATGAAATCTGGCGGACGTCCGGGGTGCGGGCCGCAGGTGGCGATGTGCACAGCGCGTAGGCTTCGCAGAGCAGGGCAACTCCACACCAGGTGCTCTGCTGTAGCCTGTTCAACTGGAGCGGGGCAAAAGGGGCAGGTGGAGTTGAACGGGGCATGGTATTGACGTGGCCAAGACCTCGTCACAGCGGGCGTGAGGGCGACTCCCAGGCGAAGACGTCTGAGCAGGACCTCATCTTGGGGAGACAACCCGCCAGGGAGATCCGTACCGCGCGGGGTATGAGAGCGCGCGCGGTGCGCCGTAGACGTTCTTTTTCACTGGCAAGGCGAACACCGTTTGACGAAGGTGCAAGAGGAGCTGGATATTGCACACGCACGGGGTGTGTTCCGGCATCTGCAGCCTGCATTGCGGGGTGGCTGTTCCGTTGGCGCCATGACACGCGCACACGACATGGATAAGTGTCCATTATGTCCTGGATTTCTAGCAGAAGTTCGTTGGACGTGAGAGTTTTACGAAGCTCTCGAACAGCTGCCGGCGAATCAGTGTAAATTGTACACTGTGGTGAAGCGTGGTTGATTAGCAACGATGTGTGTAGCAGAGCATCCCGCACTGCAAGGAGTTCTGCCTGCGTTGATAGCCACTTCTCCGTTGTTATGTAAGTGCAGGTCACTGGATCGGGAGCCACAGTCGGGCAAAGTAGAGCCGTATGAAGTAAGGTATCGGAAGCACTGGCGTCGACAAACATCAGCGTAGACGAAGGGCTACCAATGTCCATAGAAGGCGGAATCGGAGCACCAACTGTCCTGGGATGAATACGGGCAACAGGTCGTGTATCGGTTAATTGGTGGAACTTCCATGGGGGCCGTATATTGGTGTTTGATAGTGGTGGGGCTGGTGAACCAGTCATGTATACGCTGCAAGAGCGGTGGAATCAGGGTCAAGGGCTTGTTTTTGGAGGCGGGCTTGTAGACGCTGATAGCTCATCAAACGTGTTGAGCTGCGCTTCCTGTTGCAGAATAGGGACGGGAGTGAGGGCTGGAAGAC
The DNA here is from genome assembly GCA_013339765.2 of Haemaphysalis longicornis. Taxonomy (NCBI): domain Eukaryota; kingdom Metazoa; phylum Arthropoda; class Arachnida; order Ixodida; family Ixodidae; genus Haemaphysalis; species Haemaphysalis longicornis. Next base: position 16,526 of record JABSTR010002800.1, on the reverse strand, counting down.
CAGTTATAGCTCGCATAACCGAATTGTTTATTGATTCGAGTAGTGCCCAGTCTGACTTTGTAAGAAAGTGGAATTGCGCTTGATAAACTATGCGAGGCTGAAGAATGGCTCGGACAAGCATGCGGGCCATCTTGGAGGCCGCGCCGCTGGCTTTTCGAGACATGCGACGGAACAGATGCAGCGATTGTGAAGCTTGATGCTTTGCAGAACGAATCCAAGGTTTTGCAGAACCGGTGGCCGTAATATCCAAGCCCAACACCCGCAGGGTAGATGCTGTTGGTATAGGCGTGCCTTGAACCGAAAGACGGATCGGGGAGGTTGCCAACCGCCGACGGCCCCATGCGTTGGCCACGGTGAGAAGGGCTGTTTTGTCAGGCGAAAGCGTGAGGCCAAGATATCTGCACCAATAATTGGTTTCATCTAGAGCTTGTTGCAGGCGGACACTTTGGACGTGAAGGTCCTGGTGAACAGACCATACCCTGATGTCGTCTGCATAGATGACACTATAGATGTGTGGAACAGCACCAAGTCGCCAGGCAAGAGGTATCATGGCCATGTAAAAAGCAAGGGGGCCAAGACAGATCCCTGAGGCACACCACGGCGGGGCTGGAAGGAACCTATGGGAGATCCGTTGAGACGTATGGAGAAGGTGCGGTTTCGTAGGTAGAAGGAAATGAAATCACATAGGCGGGATGGCAGGTGAAGGAGATGAAGTACCGCAATGACGGCGGCGTGGCCAAGGTGGTCGTACGCTTTGTGAACGTCCATGCCCAGCACAGAGCGAACACGGTGGGATCGGCCGCCAATAAGGATCATCTCGGAGAGGTGGCCCAGACCATCCTCTGCACCAAGGTGGGGACGAAATCCAATTTGGCATGGGTGGTATAGATGGTGCTCGTCGAGCCACCACTGAAGGCGTGTGGCAATCATCCGTTCCAACAGCTTCCAAATGGTCGCCGTAAGCGCTATTGGTCGGAGGTTGCGGATGTCTGTACTCGGTTTACCGGGTTTCGGGATAGTGATAACATCCGCTTGAAGCCAGGCCGGGGGGATTGTACACGTGAGCCAAACCCGGTTGTACGCCTCTAGGAGTCCCTCCAGAGAAGAATGGTCGAGGTTCTTGAAAGATTCAAATGTTACTCCGTCGGGGCCAGGAGCTTTGCGGAGTGCCGCCGTGTCAATGGCCGCGGTTACTTCCGCAATTGTAAAGGGTGAGAGTATGCCCTCGGTTGCTGCTTCCGATGGCGGCGTACCAGCACCGGACGGAAGAGTGAACGGAGGGGGCATGACGGCTGGGTCCATGTCAAAATCGGGGTATAAAGTATGGGCCAGCGTATCTTCAAATTGCAAAGAAGTCTGTTTGGACGTGAGGAACGCGCTGACGCAGCAGGATCTGGGGATCGTGGTGATCGCTCCAAAGAATGAAAAATGCGCCATATGGAGCGTAGTCCAGACTGAGGCCCTAACGAAGCGCACATGTCAAGCCAGCGCTGGCGGGACAGCCGGCGTTCATGGTGACGAGCCGCGGCTGTGAGCTGTTTAAGGCGGATTTGGCAAGTCGGAGAGTTGGGATTGCGACACGCAAACACTTCTGCCTGACGGCGCTGTGCCCACAGCTGAAGGAGGTGCAAATCAGGGTTAGGGCGGCTCTCGTCAACCCAGTTTACAGTTGTAGAATCTTCAAGAGCCCTTTGTATGGATGATAAAGGGTCCTCTTTGAATGCTGATATCTGGCTAATCGACTTCCGAAACTCGTACCACTTGATAATATGGCATTTACGACGTAGGCGACGAGAGGGCGAAGATGAAATATCGAGGTAAATGGGATGATGGTCGCTACCCCAGCAGTCTGGCTCCCGCCGCCAAGTAACGGCCGTTGGACCAAGCCACCAAGCTAGGTCTGGGGAATGTGGAGGCATACGAGTAGACGTGGAGCGGCGAGTTGACTGGGTCATGTCATTCAGTAGAGTGAAGCGAGAACTCTCCATGATCTTGAGGAGATCTGAACCTCGCGCACTCGCCATGTTATAGCCCCAGGCTGGGTGCGGAGCATTAAAGTCACCGGCGATGAGGATGGGACAACCGGGATGTTGTGCTCGTATATGCGAAATCCACCCAAACGAGCCCGCGGGGCATGACCACTGTGAGGACGCACATAGCAGGATACGAGGATCACTGCACAGGGACTTAGTTGAACTTTCACCGCAACAGTTTCTTGCCACGGGGAGCACCAGCTTTGAAGGTCAATGGCTTGCTGGGGAAGGCGCGTGAGGACATATACCACCGCTTTACCCCGTGGCGTTGGTGGGGCGTTACGGTGGTCAATGATTGTTGGAGACGCATAGCCGGTAAAAAAGGGGATACGGGGTAGGCCATTCGCTTCCTGAAGCAGTAGCGCCCATGCACGAAGTGAGCCTAGGCGAAGGCGTTCCTTAAGTTCACCAACTTTTGGGGCAGGCCCCGACAGTTCCATTGTAGTATAGTGTCCTTGCGTGTAGTTGCAGGTATGGCAGGTGCATAATTTAGCGGAGGCATGCTGCAAGAGTCGTGGTTAATATGTGCAGCTGCTGCACCACGTAGTTAAGAATGGAGCGAGCGTCGGATGCTGACGAGATCGAGGCTGCTGCTGGTAATGATGCCGGAGGAGGTGGAGGCAAGGGAGAAGTTGACAGAGGAGGTATAGCTTCACATGAGCTCTCTTTTGCAGCAGCACGCTTTAAGCGTCTCTGTGCCAGCAACTGGGCACGACGAGCGGTCAAATTCGCAAGCTCCGTTTGTAGTGCCTGGAGGCGAAGATCTACCTCTTCTAGGGCCGGGGAATTCTGGTCGGCCTCTTGAAGACGGGATCGCTGACGAGGTCGACGCAGTCGCACCACCTGGCTGTATGAAACCGAATTCATAGGTGGTGTGGCAGAGACCGGTTCTGGTACGTGATCTGCAATATCGTCGTCGTCATTCGAAGCTAGGAGTTCGTACCGGTTTGAAAGCGGGAGCCGTTGATCAACCTGGGACCTCGGGGAGCTCTTCACACGCGCACGTGGCTTGGCGTTAAGCTTCGTCGGGCACTTCCTGTCTGTGATATCGTGATCATCAGACTTGCACAGCCCACAACGAAATTTAGGGGCATTTTCATTTCAGCAGTCGCGTTCGGAGTAGCCGAGGTTTGAGCAGGAGGTGGATTTGGGCAAGAGGTGCGCATGTGGCCCTGTTGCAAGCATTGGTAACAAAATACTGGCCTCGTCTTGTAAGGCCGAGGGCGAAGGATGCATCCATTGTATATGAATCGCACCGGTGGTTCCGGAGGACCAAGAACAGTCACGAGGCATGTACGATGACTGCCAAGATACCGGGCTAGGAGCACTTGGTGCGTCTCGCATCGGATGGTGTCCCGGAGCACGTCGGAGGGCTCACCGGCATCGACGCCCGAGACAACATAACGGCGGACATGAGTACCCCTAGGAGGTAAGCTTGTACCGGCAGATTAACTCCGGGGGAGACGGGTATATAAGTGAGGCTGTAAAGCTTGTGAACTGCCTGTAATGACGCTACCCAAACAGAAATTGAGTTGGTATCTCGGTGAAAAGTGTAGCCTTTATGACTTTGAGGATGCAGACATGCTGATAGCGTCTGTAGGAGAGCTTTCGTCGTAATTTGGCGGATGTTGAAATTTTGCTTCGGTTTGATGGCTACCTTGAAGGAAGCTGGTTGAGCATCTTTAGTGCTTGATGGGAGGCCAGTGGGATTCAGACGGCAGGGCACCTTACCGTCAGAGTGAATACGGTTGCCTGTTGGAAGGTCCATCGGGGCATTAGCGTCCTCAGACTGACGCGGCACTAAGGTTGAAGACTCGGTGCAAAGGCATTTGTCGGGGGGTTCAGCAGAAGACTTGCCAGTGACATTACTGGGCTCTTGCGGCACAGGAGGGTCGCTGCTAGCATCCATGGGGCAGCTGTCGTCGCCCTGGGGTGTCAGAGGCGTCGATGTTTGAAGGGCGACGTTGGACACCACTTGAGACGCCGGCTCCATTTGCTTAAGCAGCTGGTCTTGAAGTAGCGCCTGCTTGCGGGACCCAAGAAGGCCTTGCGCGGAACGGCACCCACCGCCCGAACAGGAGGTTAGGCCTAGCCGCTGCTTAGAGGCGATGCGGTTGTGATGCTTGCTTTCGGGGACATTCCCGGGGCAGGTAGTAGCCCTTGATGGCGCCAGGAACCGGAGGTTATCGCTGGCACTACGGGAAATAGCTGGGAACGTAGAAACTGCGATAAATCACGTCGAAACACGGAGCCGAGGAAAAACACGTCGGAACGGCGGGACTTCTTCTCACTCACAAGTCCAGTGCTGCGGTGGCGCAGCACTGGAGCTATGAACTCTTGGACGAATGACTATATCGCCTGATCGTGTGTGTGCTTTTCGTGAGCGTCTGTGTGTTTGGGTATTAATGTGTGAGTGAGAGTTTTTATATATTTTCATCACACCTTCACCCCCATTTGGTGTACCAAGTCGGGCGCCCAGCCTGGCTGACCTCACTTGCCAATTAAAGATGTTTCTCTCTTCTCTCTGGATGCAGTGGCTAAAATAAGATGTATTTTCTCGTTGGATGTAATGGCATATTAGACGTTCTGGCACGATGGTTGGATATTTCTCCTCGTTGGATGTGATAGCACCATGGATGTGTTGGTCCCAAGCCTAACAGACGCACCCACATATGTGTTATTTAGGAATAATGGGGCACATTGCGTGAACACAGTAAGGAAAGCAGGGGTAAAGTATAGTTTTAGTGTTTTCGACTGAAGAGCACCATTTTATTGTCTTGACAAATTAGGAGAGAAAACCACGCTCAGGGTGTGGGTTGATGGTACGACCTTCGAATTAGGCTTCAGGCATGTACCCTTACCAACTCAGCTACCAGGTCTATGTGCATGTGCGTGTGCTAGAGGAATAGCGAAAGAGTGAGTGTGTGTACGGGGGTGGGCCTGCGTGCGTACGTGTGCATGCGAGTCAGTGCGTGGGGATGTCACAGCTGTTTGTGTCAAGTCTCCGGTAGAATACTTGGATAGATAAATTTGTCATGCCACCTTTCCCCGGTCGAAAAATGCAGCGTTGTAATTCATGAAACTTTTATGCAAGTGAAACCGGAAGTAAAAAATACTGTCCAAATGCCAGTGCACAGTTTTCACTCGAAATACGTACGCTTCTATCCAAAGGACGAATGCGATTTTCACATAACGCTAAAACACGCGATATCTACGAAATCGGCAGCGAGCGTCGTTCGCTTGGTGCCATGCGTCCCTCCAACATCACGCGTGTAAGATTCGTTCGTGTGAACTCCAGTGGTCGTTCTCCGTTCCGTCCCTCTCGCGGTTGCAGAACGGTGCGGGGTCAGGGTGTGAACGGTGAGGCTGCGCTTTGTGGGTCGAGGGGACAGCTGCTCCGTGGTGCCGCGGTCGTCTGGCCTCGAGATGGAGATGATGTACAGCAGCAGCACCATGAAGGCGACCAGGAGCAGCACGCCCGCGTAGGCCATCACGGAAGGAAACACAGCGCGGCCACCAGTCGGAAGCTCCAGTTTGCTTGTATTGTCCATGTAGTGCGGCTGGGCCGCGCCATCGCCTTTGTTTTCCTTGGCCTTGTCGGTCGCCTTTCCTTCGGCTTTGTCGGACGTCCGAATCGCTGTTGGAGGAGGGTCTTTGAAGGGTTTTTTTGGATCTTCACTGCGCACAGGTGCCGATGACGCCTGAGAGCCATTATTACTTTTTATTCTTCCTCTCCTTCTCGCGGTGGTACCTTTGGGAAGGGCCGAGAATCGGCTAAATAGCAACATAGAATGCTACACATAACCATAATGATCTTATAACAACACAATAATAAGAGTATAATATGTGGCTAGTGTTAGTGTTAGTCAGTGTTAGTTTTATAATAATGTTATTAGTATCCCACCTGCCTTACATCACACGTTTTAATGTGCCAGGGCGGGTGCCAGAAACAAATTTTTTTTAGAATTTATAAGTCCCTGTCGTTATTATTCATAAATATCTTGCTGTGTTTTGTTTCATGCATTCATGTGTATTTTAAAGTTCATGTTACCCCGTACTTCCAGACATTCTTTTTCCACTTTGTCCTGAAGCTGTGCTTATTGTACGACATCTTTTTTGCAATTCCTGTGAATCGTGTAATGTAGGTTGGATGGCATTATTTTTTGTTTTATCTTCAAAGTTTGTCTAGTTTTTTTTATTGCTGCAGTGCTGCCCTTTTTGCGTCTCAGGGCACCAGGACGAAGGCTTCGGCTGTTCCTGGGCACTCTAATGAAGGTTGATCATCATAATGATCATCATCATCATCATCATCATCATTTTTCCGCAAAATGGCGCCTAGCAGGGGTTGCTCAACGTTGCTACATTATTTTCGCTGGCGGTTGCTGTGTTCTGTGCTCGCGTGCTTTTTTCGGACAGCAGGCAGTTTGCCGCTGCTCTGCCTCTCAAAAACGTGTGCACACGAAGTATGTTGTGTGGCCGGACGCGGAGCTCCAGCTGCTGAAATCTGGTGCTCGGCCATTCAGATGAAAGTGGTGGTGGTGAAAACGTTTTATTGAGCTGGAACGGAGCTAGTTGAGCCGTTCCTCTCTCGCAGGGGGCGTCCTCAGTCCAGGTGGCCCTGGGCCCGTGCAGCCAGTTACGCCCAGGATATCAGCTCTAGCTGGTCACCCAGGTGTAGTATCCGGGGTTTTCGAATCTCGGCGTTTCGGTGGTTCTACCACCAGGGGGCTACGCCGCGGGGATATATGTGACGTCACTCTGAATAAAGGGGCTCTTTGGCTTGACTGAACCATCGTAAATGTAAGCACCCCACATCTCTTGAGTAACATGTAAACCGTGCTGACCGCAAGTTTTTCGTTTGTGTATTTCGGCTGAAATGTTCAGTCAAGTTCGATAGAGCGTTAGGCCTACGCGGTCGACCGCATCGGGAGGAAGACGGCGGCCAGCGTCATCGTTCCGAAATCGGCCTTCATCAAGCGATACGCAGCAAATACATCCAGTAACATTAACCATCAGGTAATACTTGAAGATATCGCCAACTTGTACCAGGTATTTCTTGCGCCAGGATTATATAAACTTCAGAAAGCAAAGTAGAGCGGCAGCACTTTGTTCATTACCTTGTCAAGATGGCTGGCATAGCCGCAAAGCCGGACCCGGGGAGGCCGGCCATCCCATGGCGGCATTGGCACCACTCGTTTGAAACATACCTTCTCGCAGCAGGCTGCAAATAATTCACTCCGAAATGCAAACCAGCACTCTTGAAGATCTTTTTGACGACGGAAGCAGATAAAATCGCGCACATCATTGAGTCAGCCAGCCAGGGTTGCCACATACTCGAATAAAAAAGGACCCACAAAATTAACCAATGTAGCCAGAAAAGGAGCCAACTGGCCGCGGTCGATTTATTTCGGAGCCAGAAAAGTAGCCAAATACAATTTCAGCTTGTTTGCGCATCACCACAGAAAAAAAGCAATCAAACACATCAGCTTGACTTTGTCCATCACAAAACACTAAAAAAATAATCTCCACTTTTGTCACATCACATTAGACTAGACAGTCGACTAGACCAGAAAACTCATGGTGTACATACTCGAGTTGACTTTCGCCAGCATTTCCCGCGGCACCGAAAATGTAGAGGTTGTGACTCCTTTCAGCCGCAGTCTAAACATGATTCTGAGGATCGCGAGGAGTAGGTCGTAAGACATTCTATTCCGCAAGTCACTTTTTGTGAGATCAACGGCTGAAAATACCCTTTCTGCTTCTGTGTTCGATATAGGTAGAACAAGGAGCTTCATTGCGCTGTCTGCAATGTCTGCTGCGGAAACATCCTCCGTGCAGTGGCATTCTTTTCCATGGCAAAGCCGTGTATTCCAGTGTATACCTTCCAGCTGCACGTGCACGGCGCAACCAGCAACACAAAACGACGCCAGAAAGAAACTGAACAAGCTGTGTTACAATGTGGCCGAACCTTGCTGTCATTTCGCCCATGTTTTGTTTCCGGTGCAGGCAAATGCTTTCGGAATAAAGAGAGCACAGTCATCAGTACTCCGACAAGGCCGTTGCTTGCAGAATATACAGACGCCACTTATTTTGTGAATGTTTTCGCGTATTTTAGCGTGTAAGGTAGCTGTTGACACTAGCGCCAGAACAATAGCCACAAACTAGCCAAGTAGCCAGCGCTTTTTTTTTGTCGCCGTGGCCTGCTAAAACTAGCCAGTTTGGCGTAAAGTAGCCACATCTGGCAACCCTGGGCGGCCGCCAGCGATGTGGACGAGTACAAGTATTATGTTCAGGGTTTCACGGCTCTACTTCACAGCGGGCCAACCGCATACAGTTTCGAAGTCTACGTCAAGCAGAATGGAATCAGCGATCGACTTCGCGCGCCGTGTGCAATACGCGAGTCGACAGTGCAACTTCGGCTCCGACGAAGTCGCCTCACTCGTGGATCAACTCATCGTGGGACTTGCGTCCGATCGCACTAGGGAACGTCTGCTCGCAGAAGGCCCGGCACTGACGTTTGACAAAGCCATCCAAGTTATCCAAACGTAACTGAAGTTCAAGATCTGATGCAACGATATCGAGCAGCCAGTGAAGACATAGTTCAAGCAATCGACGTGACTCAACAAACTCGGCCGCTTCGATTTCCATATTGTGAATTTCGACCCACTACGTTTAGAACCAGTCACCGATGTTCACCGCCGACAACTTGTGGCCGTTGTGACAGGACATGGCATCCACTTCAACAGCACCCCACCCGATTTCCACGTAGCGAGTTTCGCCCCACAATCTCAAGAAACAGAAGTGCACCGTCACGTCCGGGGCTTAGGTTCGCCCGGTCCAGTGCTCGGCGTTCTTGTCCTCCAGCGTGGGGCCGCTGCGGTAGGACTGAGCACCCTCTTCAACAGTGTCACGCTCTGGGGAAAACCTTTTTTTGGTGCGGCAAAACCGGCCACTTCGGACATGTCTGCCGCAATCAACATCCTCCATCTAACAATTCGCCGTCTACTTGTGCCACACGACCATCACGTCCACCGGTACGAAATATCCAGGCCCCAACCGACGACGAGGAAGACAGTCGTCGTCAACCAGCTGGGTCAACATGCGACTGCAACACGCCAAGGATCCTACTCTGATGTCAAGAATACCAGCACCGATGCTGGAAAAAGCCAGACTGGAATTGACCAACTGGGCGAAATGGTTGAACAGCTCCGCCTTGAACTACAGGGTCATATATCTAAGCTAGCAGAAAGCAGACGGAGGGAATCGCAGCTGGCGGAAGAAATGCGGCTGCTAAGATCGCAACTAGCAGATATTCGAAAGAACTACGAGCGAACTCGTCGGAACTTGAGGAGAGCACAAGAATCTCAAGAGGTTCAGGTTCAAGAGGTTCAAGAGAAAGAAGCTGATAAGCCCGAGGGAGACTCCGAGAAGGCCGACGAAGCTGACAAGCCCGAGGGAGACGCCGAGAAGGCCGACGAAGAGGGCAATCCCAACATCTACGACGTCGAATATAACGACGAGTCCGCCGATAAGGACAAGAAAAAGAAAAGGGGGAGACGAAGGTGACTGACAGGGGTTCGCCAGAAACAGTGCTGTGTGCGTGCCATGAAAGTGCAGTGCAGTGGTGTGCAGAGAGTGCAAATGAAGTATTTCGTAGGGACTCCCGCAACGGGTAGCCAATCGTCCCCCGAAGGATGGGTAGACAGAGCAGAGACTACATTTTGGATAGTTTAGTTTGTGTAGCTATTTTGGGTTACTTGATTTCCTGTATCCGGCATTTCCTCCCAATGGAGAGTTTGTTTCAAGGGGGAAGTAATTGTGGTGTCGCGTCGCTCGGCGACGGCCCCGAAGGCGCGAAGCAGGGGACGTGCGCTCGAGTTGAAGAGTCAATCCAAAGAACCCCTTTATTCAGAGTGACGCACATATATACCCACGGCGTAGCGCCCGGTGGTAGAACCACCGAAACGCCGAGATGTGAAAACCCCGGATACTACACCAGGTCGCCGCTAGCCAGCTGGCCCTCACACTGCTCAGGGGTTGGGTTTGGACGGGGGAGTGGAGTGGAGTTGGGGTTAGGTGGCACTCCCACACCATGTGGTATAGGGTCATGGGGATGGGCAGTGTTTCAATTTGGAGAGTACTGTGCAGAATAAATAGCATGAAGGCGTGTGCCATGGGGAAAGGTGTTGGTTTGCAGCCGCCGTAAGATGCACTCGTCGCTCTTGGAAAGGTTCGAATGTGGTGGAGAGAAGTGCTGGCTTTGTCGGCCTAAATGGGCTACGATGCGGCAGCATTGGGGAAGGGGCGAGACAGCACTTGGGTCGTCAGTTTTCGAGGGTGCGCGGGAGGTATGAGGGCGCGGGTAGAGGCGTGGGCCGCCTCATTCCCAGAGAGAGCCGTGTGACCCAGTGTCCACACGATGCGGGTATCGGGGATTGGCGTTGATCATTGGGCAAGAGTGCGAAGGGCAATGGCAGAGATTCGTCCAGCTTGGTAGTGGCGGCAAGCGGTCTGAGAGTGTGTCGGGATTGTCACGTACTCTACGTCGGTGTGGGCGGCCAAGGCGATTGCAATTTCTTCTGCTGTTATTATGTTGTTGGTAGGGATGGTAGCTGAGTTCACAAGACGTCCCATGGAGTCGACGTCGGCCGACGTGTGGGCCGAGTGAGAGGAGTATGGAGAGGTATCCACGTATCGAGTGTCGTCCCGAAATCCGTACTTGACGTAGAGGTGGGCAGCCCATGCCTTTCGGCGGCCTTGGTTATACGTTGGGGCATATGGCGGGGTATATGGGATACAGTCATGAGACGGTAGATGGGAGCTGGTGGAATGCGTTGAAAAGTATGTTCCGGGTGGGGGAGGATGCCGATACGACTTAATATTGAGCGACCAGTGAGTTCAGTAGGAGGAGGCGTTCTTTTTGGCTCGTGAGGTGCGCCTCGATGAGTTCCTCAAGGGTGTTGTGAACCCCGAGTTGTTGGAAACGGATTGTGACGTGGTCATAGTAGCCCAAGTGCCATTTTGTAATTCTCAGTATGAGGGAGTTTCATGGTTATTTATTGCCTTTATACGGGTTTCAGTGAGAGATACGGTGTGCCGTACGTTATACACGCGACAATTTTTGCGGAATATATCATTATTGTGGAAATGCTATGATTACAGTTGTCATTTTCCGATAATTCTTTATGTTCTAGAATTCTTTCAAAATTTCCTCAATTAATAATTATTCAATGTAACCTTTAATTTGAAATCGTTAAATGCGCAGTATTGTGGAAATGCACGGCGTTACACAGTTCCTTAATTATACAGATTCCGTAATTATTATACATTTTGCTATTTAAACTTTTCAAAATTTTGTTCAAAAGTTATCTCTATTTACGCTATTTTAACGATTACACGTGGAACTTTCCAGGAATGAGCATTATTGTGGAACTGCCGAGTGTTCCATGGTTGGCCACTATCCGTAATTATTTTAATATTTTTGTATTTTTAAGCTTGTTTTTAAAATTTCGCACTACCGATCATCTCCTTTTACGCTATTATAACGATTACAGGTGGAATTTTTTGTGAATTCTGCGGTAATGGTGAAATGACATGTTTAATTTTAAATGTTTGTCTTTTTTAAAGTTTGTCAAAATTTCATCCGACCAATTATCGCCCTTTACGTTATATAATGATTACATTTGTAACTTTCCCGAAATCTGAATTTTGTGGAAATGCAGGGCTTTACGGGGTTGGCTAGTTTCCGTAATTTTTTTGTATATTTCCTTATTCTTTGTTTTTTTCAAAATTTCGTCAGACCAATAATTTCCATTTACGCTATTATACGATTACATGCGAAACTTTTGCGAAATATGCGCGGATTGCGGATGCATTATATGTTTTGCGATTTTCCGTTTTTCCAATATTTTTCTTTTTTTTTAGTGTTTCAAAATTTCGTTCCACCAATTATCTCCATTTACGCTATTATAACGCCAACAGGTGGAACTTCAGCGAAATCTGCATTATTGTAGAAATGCAGGGCGCTACACATTTCGGTTTCGGAATTTTTTATTTTTTTTTATTTTTGTGTTTTCAAAATTTCGCTCGACCAATCTGCCTTATTGTGTGCATTTACGTTTTGCCATATTCCGTAATTTTTTATTTCTTTATTTTTAGTTTTCGAAAATTAGTCTGACCAATCATCTCCATTTACGTGATTATAACGACCACATTTAGTCGTTAGTCGTTATTATAACGACTAACAACTACAGCATTAATGTAGAACTGCAGCGCGTTACACGGTTCACCTCATTCCATAATTATTTTATATTTTTCTTGTGTTTTTAGTTTTCCAAAACGTCGCTCGACCAATCATCTCCATTTATGCTATTATAACGATTACATTTGGAACTTTCCGAATACCAGCATTATCATAGAAATGCGGGGCGTTACATGGTTTGCCAGTGTCCGTAATTATTTATATTTTTTCTTTTTTGTTTTTCAAAATTTTGTTCGACCATTTGTCTCTATTTATGCTAGTATAACAATTACAGGGGTAACTTTCCGAAATCAGCATTATTGTGGAACCGAGTCTGCCGGGCGTTACATGGTTCGCCACATGCTGTAATTGTTATTTCTGTTCCATTTTTTTAGTTTTTCAAAATTTTGTTCGACCAATTATCTCTTTTTACGCTATTATAACGATTACAGGTGAAACTTCCGCGATATCTGTATTGTTGCGGAAAAGCAAGGTGTTACACGGTCCTGGCTGCGGGGGTACTCGGTAAAGAATGCTACGCATAAAAATGTGTGACGGCGCCTTCTCGCTTGAACAGCGTTTGTTCGCATATAAAACTACTATCGGAAAAAACGTACCCACATGTATGTTACCTAGGAATGAAGGGGCTCATTGCGTGATCAGAGATAGTAAAGCTGGGGTGAAGTAGCTTTAGTGTTTCCGACTGAAGAGGACCATATTTTTTTGTGTTGTCAAAGTCTGATCGTACGACATTCGAATTACGCTTCAGGTACGTACCCTTACCAACTCAGCTACTCGATCGGTGTGCGTGTGGGCGAGAGAGAGAGAGAGAGTGTGCATACAGCGGGGGGCTGCGTGCGTGCGAGTGCGTGGAGATCTCACAGCTGTTTGTGTCAAGCCTCCTGTAGAATACTTGCATAGATAAATTTCCTATACCTGCTTTTTCCGGCCAAAACATACAGCATTGTGTTTTATGAAACGTTTATGCAAGTGAAACCGGAACAGGAGAAAACTGTCCAAATGCCAGTGCACAGTTTTCACTCGAAATACGCTCCTATCCAAAGGACGAATGCGATTTTCACAGGACGCTAAACCTCACGCGATACCTACGAAATCGGCAGCGATTCGTTCGGCTTGGTGCCATGCGTCCCCCCCAGTATCAAGCGTGTAAGATTCGTTCATGTGAACTCCAAGGTGGTCATGCTTCTCGTTCGGCCCGTCGGACTCTGCGGTTGCAGAACGGTGCGGGGGGAGGGTGTGCATGGTGAGGTGGCGATTTGTGGGTCGTGGGGACAGCTGCTCCGTGGTGCCGGGGTCGGCCGGCCTCGAGATGGGGACTATGATGAGCAGCAGCACCACCACGAAGGCGACCAGGAACACCACGCATGCGCAGGCCATGATAAACCCAGCGCGACCACCAGTTGGAAGCTCCAGCTTGCTTGTCCTGTCCATGTAGTACGGCCGGGCGGTGCCATTACCCTTGTTGGCCTCGGCCTTGCGGTCGCGTTTCCCTCGGTTTTGGCGGACGGCTGATTCGCTGGCGGGGGAGGGTCTTTGGGGGGTTCTTTTGGATTTTCACTGCGCGTAGGCGCCGATGACGACTGAGAGGCCATTATTTATCTTATTCTTCCTCTCCTTCTAGCGATGGTACCTATAAAAAGGGTCGAGAATCGACTGAACAGCAACATAGAGTGCTACAGATAACTTATAACGATCTTATAACAACAATGAAAAGTCCTATAACAATCTTATAACAACAATAAAAAAACAATATGTGGTTGGGACGTATGGAGGTACAGTCGGTATTACTATTATATTAATGTTATATTATTTTAAGGCCCACTCTTGTACTCTACCTGCCTTACATCGCACATTTTAATGTGCCCTGGTGGCCCCAGTAACATTTTTTTAGAATTTATTATTCTCTCATTATTATTCGTAAATATATTCCTGTGTTTCTTTCATGCATTCATGTGTATTTGAAGGTTCATGTTTGGTTGGGTGGTTTGGCCAAACCCACGCGGGGGATTGGCCAAGAAGCTTTGTACCTAATTAGGATGTGTCCTAATATATTTTAGATCCCAAAATTTAGGAAAGGAAATACGGAACATAATATATTTATAATATATATATAATATGAAAGTAGAGTCAGGCAGAAAAATTAAATAAATGTGAACGCTTAGCTGGCTAGCAGGAAAACCAGCCTGTCGCCACAATGTGAGAGTGAAGGGCGGACACAACATCCCTGTGGCAGACTTCTAGGGCGGAAGCGCCTATTGACAGAACCTCGAAAGTAGATAGCGGAAGGTGGAGGCGGATAAAGGTTGACTCCAGATGCTCGCGTCGCATTGGGGAAAAGCTGCGGCAATTAAACAGAAATGTTCCATATTTTCCAGTTCGTCGCAGAAAGGGCATTGTGGAGATGGAGCCAGACCAGATTTATAAAGATAAAAATTTAATGGAGGAATTTTGCGCCAAAGTTTAGTGATTGCTACCTCGTATATCCGTGATACACAAAACATCGGCTTCCATGCATGACGAAGGTGGCTATAATCTGGAGAAGAGAAAAGGACGTCTTGCCGGTAAGTCTGGAGTAGTTGTAAACGTCTAAATCTTGCCCCCAATCAGGGCCGTACCCAGAGGGGGGTTTGGGGGTTCGAACCCCTCCAAAATCTTTTCCATGCAGCACGTAAGCAATACTTGCTGTTGCTTTCAGCAAAACTACCCCCTTCCAAAAATCCATAACCCCTCCCAAAAAAATTCTGGCTACGGCCCTGCCCCCAATAGAAAGCTATCATTTGGACATTGCACGACCACATGTTACCCTGTACTTGCAGACATTATTTTTCCTCCTTGTCAAGATTTATGCGGTACTGGTTCATCAATCTTGCCAGGTCGTTCAACATAGGTGGGATGTCGCTAGCAACTCTAATATGGAGGTTATCGTCGTTCGAATCCAACCTCCGGGAGGCAAACCCATGCTTGTCGTCTCCGTTTACTACAGGCCACAATGCAATTCAAACTAGACACCTACGACTGGATAACACACCTCTTTTCGCGGAATTTTTCTGGTCCAATAATTATTGGGAGACTTTAATGCAAAAAGTAGCCTATGGGGATACTCTCACTCCGATCTACGAGGAAAACTCTTAGAACAAGCCCTCTAACTCAGCTCCCTCGAGCTAAGAAATGAACCATTTGTACCGACCCGAGTTGGGCTTCACACTTCTCAGCGGGATACCACACCGGACCTCACGATAACTACACCTGGTATAATTAAGAAATGGCACACTCAAGACTCCACTTGGGGTAGCGACCATTTCCCCATCTTCCTTCATCTCAACAGTAAAAAGCTTCGCCCGAAGCATACGTATACCGTAACAAACTGGAATCTCTTTCGATCCTGCTTTCAAACCAACGCCCGACCGGACCTCCCTGAGTTCTTACATGCCGTCTCCGATGCTCGTACATCTGCTGCCGAATCAGTCAACGGCACTGTTGAGGTTGACAACCAGATATCCATATGCATAGGTTGCTCCGAACGGCCCAACGTCTCACCACGAAGTATCGAGAACGTGGCAAACGTCACCCTGACCTCATTAAGCTGAAGCGAGTTTACAAGAAAATCAACGATTACCAAAGACATTACAAAGTGAAAACTGGCAAAATCTTTGCTACCGGCTCGGGCAAGAGAGAGGCCTTTCTCACTTATGGGGCATTTTTCGCAGCCTTTGTAATAAAGGAAAGATAAGCTTCCTATCATTGACGAATGAGACTGCAGTGTGACTATTACGACGTAGAGGAAACTATTATCAAGTCTCTCTTTCCACATGCTACGAAGGATAAAACGGCACTAAAATCTCTTCCCGACATCGACATACCACACCCTCTAGACGAACTTGACACTCCTTTTACCCTGGGAGAACTTCACGTTGCGCTCGCTCAAGGCGAATCTAGATCCGCTCCAGGCCATGATAAAATCACTTGACAAGATCTCCGCAATCTGCCGATGCACGGCCATGAAGCCCTTCTGAGTGTTGTCAACGAATCATGGGAAACGGGACAGGTCCACGAGCACTTGAAGACGACCATCATTTACCACATCCCGAAGCCTGGTAAAGACCGCCGAAGACCCGAAAATCTGCGACATATTGCACTAACTCCGATCATGTGGGGCAGGTCATCGAGCATTAATTAACAACCGACTTCAGTTCCATCTCGAGCGCACAGGTTGGTTTCATCCAACCGCTAAA
>JABSTR010002799.1:0-60180 GCA_013339765.2 Haemaphysalis longicornis | reverse complement strand
GCTTCACTTGTTGTCTGTAGCCCCACAAAAACCCCGCTCCTGTACGGAGATACCAGAAAAGCAAGTACAGCGCATGACAGTTTGTCCGTACATAGTAGCAGCAGTAACCTCAAGCTGTATTTGTCACCCCCGGCACAAACACCCTCTCCATGTCTGGAGATACCAGAAAAGCAGTACAGCGCATCACAGTTTGTCCGTACATAGTAGCAGCAGCCGTCTCAAGCTGCACTTGTCACCCACCCCACAAAACACCCCAGCTCCATGTCTGGAGATACCAGAAAAGCAGTACAGCGTATCAACAGTTTGTCCGTACTAGTAGTAGCAGCTGTCTCAAGCTGAACTTGTCAGCCCAGCCGCACAAAACACCCCGCTCTTGTTGAGATACCAGAAAAGCAGTACAGCGCATCACAAGTTTGTCCGTACATAGTAGCAGCAGCCGTCTCAAGCTGTACTTGTCACCCAGCCCCACAAAACACCCCTCTCCATGTCTGGAGATACCAAAAAGCAGTACAGCGCATCCAGTTTTTCCGTACATAGTAGCAGCAGTAACCTCAAGCTGTACTTGTCACCCACCCCACAAAAACACCCTCTCCATGTCTGGAGATACCAGAAAAGCAGTACAGCGCATCACAGTTTTTCCGTACATAGTAGCAGCAGCCGTCTCAAGCTGCACTTGTCACCCAGCCCCACAAAACACCCCGCTCCATGTCTGAGATACCAGAAAAGCAGTACAGCGCATCACAGTTCGTCCGTACAAAGTAGCAGCAGCCGTTCTCGAGCTTCACTTGTCCTGTAGCCCCACAAAACACCCCGCTCCATGTAGGGAGATACCAGAAAAGCAGTACAGCGCATCACAGTTTGTCCGTACATAGTAGCAGCAGCCGTCTCAAGCTGAACTTGTCAGCCAGCCGCACAAAACACCCCTCTCCATGTCTGGAGATACCAGAAAAGCAGTACAGCGCATCACAGTTTGTCCGTACATAGTAGCAGCAGCTTTCTCAAGCTGCACTTGTCACCCAGCCCCACAAAACACCCAGCTCCATGTCTGGAGTACCAGAAAAGCAGTACAGCGCATCAAGCTCGTCCGTACATAGTAGCAGCAGCGTTTCAAAATCATCGCTTCACTTGTATGTAGCCCCACAAACACACACCCCCTCCATGTTATGGAGATACCAGAAAAGTAACAGCGCATCACAGTTTGTCCGTACATAGTAGCAGCAGTCCCCTCAAGCGTTCTTGGTCGCCCAGCCCCACAAAACACCCCGCTCCATGTCCGGATAAAACCAGAACAGTACAGCATCACAGTTTGTCCTACATAGTAGCAGCAGCTGTCTCAAGCTGCAATTGTCGCCCAGCCCCACAAACACCCCGCTCCATGTCTGGAGATACCAGAAAAGCAGTACAGCGCATCACAGTTTGTCCGTACATAGTAGCAGCAGCCGTCTCAAGCTGCACTTGTCACCCAGCCCCACAAAACACCCGCTCCATGTCTGGAGATACCAGAAAAGCAGTACAGCGCATCACATTTTGTCCGTACATAGTAGCAGCCCGTTTCATCAAGCTTCACTTGTGCCTGTAGCCCCACAAAACACCCCGCTCTGTGGCATGGAGATACCAGAAAAGCAGTACAGCCATCACAGTTTTTCCGTACATAGTAGCAGCAGTCACTCTTTCAAGCGTATTTGTCACCCACCGGCACATAAACACCCCGCTCCATGTCTGGAGATACCAGAAAAGCAGTACACCGCATCACAGTTTGTCCGTACATAGTAGCAGCAGCTGTCTCAAGCTGCACTTGTCGCCCAGCCCCACAAAACACCCCAGCTCCATGTCTGGAGATACCAGAAAAGCAGTACAGCGCATCACAGTTTGTCGTACATAGTAGCAGCAGCCGTCTCAAGCTGCACTTGTCAAGCCTATCCCAAAAACACCCCCTCCATGTCTGGAGATACCAGAAAAGCGTCAGCGCATCAAGCTCGTCCGTACATAGTAGCAGCACCGTTTCAAGCTTCACTGTCCTGTAAGCCCCAAAAACACCCGCTCCTTGATGGGAGATACCAGAAAAGCAGTACAGCGCATGACAGTTTGTCCGTACATAGTAGCAGCAGTAACCTCAAGCTGTATTTGTCACCCACCGGCACAAAACACCCCTCTCCATGTCTGGAGATACCAGAAAAGCAGTACAGTGCATCACAGTTTGTCCGTACATAGTAGCAGCAGCTGTCTCAAGCTGCACTTGTCGCCCAGCCCCCACAAAACCCAGCTCCATGTCTGGAGATACCAGAAAAGCAGTACAGCGCATCACAGTTTGTCCGTACATAGTAGCAAGCACCCGTCTCAAGCTGAACTTGTCAGCCAGCCCCACAAAACACCCCGCTCTGGGATGGAGATACCAGAAAAGCAGTACAGCGCATCACAGTTTGTCCGTACATAGTAGCAGCAGCCATCTCAAGCTGTATTTGTCACCCACCGGCACAAAACACCCCTCTCCATGTCTGGAGATACCAGAAAAGCAGTACAGCGCATCACAGTTTGTCCGTACATAGTAGCAGCAGCTGTCTCAAGCTGCACTTGTCGCCCAGCCCCACAAAACACCCAGCTCCATGTCTGGAGATACCAGAAAAGCAGTACAGCGTATCACAGTTTGTCCGTACATAGTAGCAGCAGCCGTCTCAAGCTGCACTTGTCAGCCAGCCCCACAAAACACCCCGCTCCATGTCTGGAGATACCAGAAAAGCAGTACAGCGCATCAAAGTTTGTCCGTACATAGTAGCAGCAGCCGTTTCTCAGCTTCACTTGTCCTGTAGCCCCACAAACCCACCCCAGCTCATGTATGGAGATACCAGAAAGCAGTACAGCGCATGACAGTTTGTCCGTACATAGTAGCAGCAGTAACCTCAAGCTGTTATTTGTCACCCACCGGCACAAACACCCCTCTCCATGTCTGGAGATACCAGAAAAGCAGTACAGCGCATCACAGTTTGTTCGTACATAGTAGCAGCAGCCGTCTCAAGCTGCACTTGTCACCCAGCCCCACAAAACACCCGCTCCATGTCTGGAGATACCAGAAAGCAGTACAGCGCATCACAGTTTGTCCGTACATAGTAGCAGCAGCCGTCTCAAGCTGCACTTGTCACCAGCCGCACAAAACACCCCTCTCCATGTCTGGAGATACCAGAAAAGCAGTACAAGCGCATCAAGCTCGTCCGTACAAAGTAGCAGCAGCCGTTTCAAGCTTCACTTGTCCTGTAGCCGCCCCACAAAACACCCCGCTCCATGGAGATACCAGAAAAGCAGTACAGCGCATCACAGTTTGTCCGTACATAGTAGCAGCAGTAACCTCAAGCTGTATTTGTCACCCAGCCCCACAAAACACCCCTCTCCATGTCTGTAGATACCAGAAAAGCAGTACAGCGCATCAGTTTGTCCGTACATAGTAGCAGCAGCTTCTCAAGCTGCACTTGTCACCCAGCCCCACAAAACACCCCGCTCCATGTCTGGAGATACCAGAAAAGCAGTACAGCGCATCACAGTTTGGTCCGTACATAGTAGCAGCAGCCGTTTCAAGCTGCACTTGTCAGCCACCGCCCAAAACACCCCTCTCTATGTCTGGAGATACCAGAAAAGCAGTACAGCGCATCACAGTTTGTCCGTACATAGTAGCAGCAGCCGTTTCAAGCTTCACTTGTCCTGTAGCCCCACAAAACACCCCGCTCCATGTCTGGAGATACCAGAAAAGCAGTACAGCGCATCACAGTTTGTCCGTACATAGTAGCAGCAGCCGTCTCAAGCTGTACTTGTCACCCACCCCACAAAACACCCCTCTCCATGTCTGGAGATACCAGAAAAGCAGTACAGCGCATCACAGTTTGTCCGTACATAGTAGCAGCAGCCGTCTCAAGCTGCACTTGTCGCCCGCCCCACAAAACACCCCGCTCCATGTCTGGAGATACCAGAAAAGCAGTACACAGCATCACAGTTTGTCCGTACATAGTAGCAGCAGCCGTCTCAAGCTGGACTTGTCAGCCAGCCCCACAAAACACCCCGCTCCATGTCTGGAGATACCAGAAAAGCAGTACAGCGCATCAAAGCTCGTCCGTACAAAGTAGCAGCAGCCGTTTCAAGCTTCACTTGTCCTGTAGCCCCACAAAACACCCCGCTCCATGTCTGGAGATACCAGAAAAGCAGTACAGCGCATCAAGTTTTGTCCGTACATACAGCAGCCGTCTCAAGCTTGACTTGTCACCCACCCCACAAACACCCCGCTCCATGTCTGGAGATACCAGAAAAGCAGTACAGCGCATCACAGTTTGTCCGTACATAGTAGCAGCAGCAGTCCTCAGCTGTATTTGTCACCCACCAGCACAAAACCCCCTCTCCATGTCTGGAGATACCAGAAAAGCAGTACAGCGCATCACAGGTTGTCCGTACATAGTAGCAGCAGCTGTCTCAAGCTGCACTTGTCGCCCAGCCCCACAAAACACCCAGCTCCATGTCTGGAGATACCAGAAAAGCAGTACAGCGCATCACAGTTTGTCCGTACATAGTAGCAGCAGCTTTCTCAAGCTGCACTTGTCCAGCCTTGTCAGCCACCACAAACACCCCGCTCCATGTCTGGAGATACCAGAAAAGCAGTACAGCGCATCACAGTTTGTCCGTACATAGTAGCAGCAGCAGCCGTCTCAAGCTGCACTTGTCCCAGCCCCACAAAACCCCCCGCTCCATGTCTGGAGATACCAGAAAAGCAGTACAGCGCATCACAGTTTGTCCGTACATAGTAGCAGCAGTAACCTCAAGCTGTATTTGTCACCCACCCCACAAAACACCCCTCTCCATGTCTGGAGATACCAGAAAAGCAGTACAGCGCATCACAGTTCGTCCGTACATAGTAGCAGCAGCCGTTTCAAGCTTCACTTGTCCTGTCCCCCAAAAACACCCCTCTCCATGTCTGGAGATACCAGAAAAGCAGTACAGCGCATCACAGTTTGTCCGTACATAGTAGCAGCAGCCACCTCAAGCTTACTTGTCACCCACCCACAAAACACCCCTCTCCATGTCTGGAGATACCAGAAAAGCAGTACAGCGCATCACAGTTTGTCCGTACATAGTAGCAGCAGCCGTCTCAAGCTGCACTTGTCAGCCAGCCCCACAAACACCCCCGCTCCATGTCTGGAGATACCAGAAAAGCAGTACAGCGCATCAAAGCTCGTCCGTACATAGTAGCAGCAGCCGTTTCAAGCTTCACTTGTCAGTACCCCACAAAACACCCCGCTCCATGTATGGAGATACCAGAAAAGCAGTACAGCGCATCACAGTTTGTCCGTACATAGTAGCAGCAGTAACCTCAAGCTGTATTTGTCACCCACCGGCACAAAACACCCCTCTCCATGTCTGGAGATACCAGAAAAGCAGTACACGCATCTCACAGTTTGTCCGTACATAGTAGCAGCAGCTGTCTCAAGCTGCACTTGTCGCCCAGCCCCAAAAACACCCAGCTCCATGTCTGGAGATACCAGAAAAGCAGTACAGCGCATCACAGTTTGTCCGTACATAGTAGCAGCAGCAGTACCTCAAGCTGATTTGTCACCACCTGCACAAAACACCCCGCTCCATGTCTATAGATACCAGAAAAGCAGTACAGCGCATACAGTTGTCCGTACATAGTAGCAGCAGCTGTCTCAAGCTGTCACTTGTCGCCCCCCCAGCACAACAACACCCAGCTCCATGTCTGGAGATACCAGAAAAGCAGTACAGCGCATCACAGTTTGTCCGTACATAGTAGCAGCAGCCGTCTCAAGCTGCACTTGTCGCTTAGCCCCACAAAAACACCCGCTCCAATGTCTGGAGATACCAGAAAAGCAGGTACAGCGTATCACAGTTTGTCCGTACATAGTAGCAGCAGCCGTTCCTCAAGCTAAACTTGTCAGCCAGCCCCACAAAACACCCCGCTCCATGTCTGGAGATACCAGAAAAACCACTACACGCGCATCAACAGCTCTGTCCGTACATAGTAGCAGCAGCCGTCTTCAAGCTTCACTTGTTCCGCAGCCCCACAAAACACCCCGCTCTATGGCTGGAGATACCAGAAAAGCAGTACAGCGCATCACAGTTTGTCCGTACATAGTAGCAGCAGCCATCTCAAGCTGTATTGTCACCCACCCCACAAAACACCCCTCTCCATGTCTGGAGATACCAGAAAAGCAGTACAGCGCATCACAGTTGTTTGTCCGTACATAGTAGCAGCAGCTGGTCTCAAGCTGCACTTCAACGCCCCGGTCACCCAGCCCCACAAAAAAACACCCCTCTCCATGTCTGGAGATACCAGAAAAGCAGTACAGCGCATCACAGTTTGTCCGTACATAGTAGCAGCAGCCGTCTCAAGCTGCACTTGTCAGCCAGCCCCACAAAACACCCCGCTCCATGTCTGGAGATACCAGAAAAGCAGTACAGCGCATCACAGTTTGTCCGTACATAGTAGCAGCAGCCGTTCAAGCTTCACTTGTCACCGTAGCCCCACAAAACACCCCGCTCCATGTCTGGAGATACCAGAAAAGCAGTACAGCGCATCACAGTTTGTCCGTACATAGTAGCAGCAGCGTCTCAAGCTGCACTTGTCACCCAGCCCCACAAAACACCCCTCTCCATGTCTGGAGATACCAGAAAAGCAGTACAGCGCATCACAGTTTGTCCGTACATAGTAGCAGCAGCCGTCTCAAGCTGCACTTGTCAGCCAGCCCCACAAACACCCCGCTCCATGTCTGGAGATACCAGAAAAGCAGTACAGCGCATCAAAGCTCGTCCGTACATAGTAGCAGCAGCCGTTTCAAGCTTCACTTGTTCCGTAGCCCCACAAAACACCCCGCTCCATGTCTGGAGATACCAGAAAAGCAGTACAGCGCATCACAGTTTGTCCGTACATAGTAGCAGCAGCCGTCTCAAGCTGTATTTGTCACCCAACCCCACAAAACACCCCTCTCCATGTCTGGAGATACCAGAAAACCACTACAGCGCATCACAGTTTGTCCGTACATAGTAGCAGCAGCCGTCTCAAGCTGCACTTGTCGCCCAGCCCCACAAAACACCCAGCTCCATGTCTGGAGATACCAGAAAAGCAGTACAGCGCATCACAGTTTGTCCGTACATAGTAGCAGCAGCCGTCTCAAGCTCTACTTGTCAGCCAGCCCCACAAAACACCCCGCTCCATGTCTGGAGATACCAGAAAAGCAGTACAGCGCATCACAGTTTGTCCGTACATAGTAGCAGCAGCCGTCTCAAGCTGCACTTGTCAGCCAGCCCCACAAAACACCCCGCTCCATGTCTGGAGATACCAGAAAAGCAGTACAGCGCATCACAGTTTGTCCGTACATAGTAGCAGCAGCCGTCTCAAGCTGCACTTGTCACCCTGTAGCCCCACAAAACACCCCGCTCCATGTCTGGAGATACCAGAAAAGCAGTACAGCGCATCACAGTTTGTCCGTACATAGTAGCAGCAGCAGCAGCCGTCTCAAGCTGTACTTGTCACCCACCCCACAAAACACCCCTCTCCATGTCTGGAGATACCAGAAAAGCAGTACAGCGCATCACAGTTTGTCCGTACATAGTAGCAGCAGCTGTCTCAAGCTGCACTTGTCGCCCAGCCCACAAAAACCCAGATTCATGTCTGGAGATACCAGAAAAGCAGTACAAGCGCATCACAGTTTGTCCGTACATAGTAGCAGCAGCCGTCTCAAGCTGAACTTGTCAGCCAGCCCCACAAAACACCCCGCTCCATGCCTGAAGATACCAGAAAAGCAGTACAGCGCATCACAGTTTGTCCGTACATAGTAGCAGCAGCCCGTTCAAGCTGTCACTTGTCACTGGAGCACCAAAACACCCCGCTCCATGTCTGGAGATACCAGAAAGCAGTACAGCGCATCACAGTTTGTCCGTACATAGTAGCAGCAGCTGTCTCAAGCTGAACTTGTCACCCAGCCCCACAAACCCTACCCATCTCCATGTCTGGAGATACCAAAAAGCAGTACAGCGTATCACAGTTTGTCCGTACATAGTAGGCAGCAGCCGTCTCTGCAATCTTGTGCCACCCAGCACAAAACACCCCTCCCCACAAAACACCCCTCTCCATGTATGGAGATACCAGGCCCCAAAAAAAAAGCAGTACAGCGCATCACAGTTTGTCCGTACATAGTAGCAGCAGCCGTCTCAAGCTGCACTTGTCAGCCAGCCCCAAAAACACCCCGCTCCATGTCTGGAGATACCAGAAAAGCAGTACAGCGCATCACAGTTTGTCCGTACATAGTAGCAGCAGCTGTCTCAAGCTGCACTTGTCACCCAGCCCCACAAAACACCCGCTCCATGTCTGGAGATACCAGAAAAGCAGTACAGCGCATCACAGTTTGTCCGTACATAGTAGCAGCAGCCGTCTCAAGCTGCACTTGTCAGCTAGCCCCACAAAACACCCCTCTCCATGTCTGGAGATACCAGAAAAGCAGTACAGCGCATCACAGTTTGTCCGTACATAGTAGCAGCAGCCGTATCAAGCTGCACTTGTCAGCCAGCCCCACAAAACACCCCGCTCCATGTCTGGAGATACCAGAAAAGCAGTACAGCGCATCACAGTTTGTCCGTACATAGTAGCAGCAGCCGTCTCAAGCTGCACTTGTCACCCAGCCCCACAAAACACCCCGCTCCATGTCTGGAGATACCAGAAAAGCAGTACAGCGCATCACAGTTCGTCCGTACATAGTAGCAGCAGCAGTTTTCAGCTGTCTCAAGTGCAGTCCCCCAGCCCCACAAAACACCCAGCTCCTATGTCTGGAGATACCAGAAAAGCAGTACAGCGCATCACAGTTTGTCCGTACAAAGTAGCAGCCGTAGCAGCAGCCATTTTAAGCAGCAGCCCCAAAAAACCCCTCTCCATGTCTGGAGATACCAGAAAAGCAGTACACCGCATCACAGTTTGTCCGTACAGTAGCAGCAGTAGCAGTACCCCCACAAAACAGCCTATGTCTCAAGCTGTATTTGTCACCCATTTGTCACCCACCGGCCACAAAACACCCCTCTCCATGTCTGGAGATACCAGAAAAGCAGTACAGCGTATCACAGTTTGTCCGTACATAGTAGCAGCAGCCGTCTCAAGCTGGACTTGTCAGCCAGCCCCACAAAACACCCCGCTCCATGTCTGGAGATACCAGAAAAGCAGTACAGCGCATCAAAGCTCGTCTGTACAAAGTAGCAGCAGCCGTTTCGAGCTTCACTTGTCCTGTAGCCCCAAAACACCCCTCTCCATGTCTGGAGATACCAGAAAAGCAGTACAGCGTATACAGTTGGTCCGTACTAGTAGCAGCAGCTATCTCAAGCTGCCTTGTCGCCCAGCCGCACAAAACTCCCACTCCATGTCTGGAGATACCAGAAAAGCAGTACAGCGTATCACAGTTTGTCCGTACATAGTAGCAGCAGCCGTCTCAAGCTAAACTTGTCAGCCAGCCCCACAAAACACCCCGCTCCATGTCTGGAGATACCAGAAAAGCAGTACAGCGCATCAAAGCTCGTCCGTACAAAGTAGCAGCAGCCGTCTCAAGCTGCACTTGTCAGCCCAGCCCCACAAAACACCCCGCTCCATGTCTGGAGATACCAGAAAAGCAGTACAGTGCATCACAGTTTGTCCGTACATAGTAGCAGCAGCCGTCTCAAGCTGCACTTGTCACCCAGCCCCACAAAACACCCCGCTCCATGTCTGGAGATACCAGAAAAGCAGTACAGCGCATCACAGTTTGTCCGTACATAGTAGTCACCCACCCCACAAAACACCCCTCTCCAGCAGCCGTCTCAAGCTGAGCACTTGTCAGCCTGTAGCCCCAAAAACACCCCGCTCCATGTCTGGAGATACCAGAAAAGCAGTACAGCGCATCACATTTCGTCCGTACATAGTAGCAGCAGCCCCACAAAACACCCCCTATGTTGGAGATCAAGCAGTTCACAGTTTGTAGCCCCACAAACACACCCCCGTACATAGTAGCATGGCTGGCATACCACAAGCTGTATTTGTCACACCCCGCACAAACACCCCTCTCCATCAGCCACCGCCACAAACACCCCGTCTGGAGATACCAGAAAAGCAGTACAGCGCATCACAGTTTGTCCGTACATAGTAGCAGCAGCCGTCTCAAGCTGCACTTGTCACCCACCCCACAAAACACCCCGCTCCATGTCTGGAGATACCAGAAAAGCAGTACAGCGCATCACAGTTTGTCCGTACATAGTAGCAGCAGCCGTCTCAAGCTGCACTTGTCAGCCACCCCACAAAACACCCTCACTCCATGTCTGGAGATACCAGAAAAGCAGTACAGCGCATCACAGTTTGTCCGTACATAGTAGCAGCAGCCGTCTCAAGCTGCACTTGTCCCAGACCCACAAAACACCCCGCTCCATGTCTGGAGATACCAGAAAAGCAGTACAGCGCATCACAGTTTGTCCGTACATAGTAGCAGCAGCCGTCTCAAGCTGCACTTGTCACCCAGCCCCACAAAACACCCCTCTCCATGTCTGGAGATACCAGAAAAGCAGTACAGCGCATCACAGTTTGTCCGTACATAGTAGCAGCAGCCGTCTCAAGCTGCACTTGTCAGCCAGCCCCACAAAACACCCGCTCTCCATGTCTGGAGATACCAGAAAAGCAGTACAGCGCATCACAGTTTGTCCGTACATAGTAGCAGCAGCCATCTCAACTGCTTGTCACCCACCGCCCACAAAACACCCCTCTCCATGTCTGGAGATACCAGAAAAGCAGTACAGCGCATCACAGTTTGTCCGTACATAGTAGCAGCAGCCGTCTCAAGCTGCACTTGTCAGCCAGCCCACAAAAACACCCCGCTCCATGTCTGGAGATACCAGAAAAGCAGTACAGCGCATCACAGTTTGTCCGTACATAGTAGCAGCAGCCGTCTCAAGCTGCACTTGTCAGCCAGCCCCACAAAACACCCCGCTCCATGTCTGGAGATACCAGAAAAGCAGTACAGCGCATCAAAGTTCGTCCGTACATAGTAGCAGCAGCCGTTTCAAGCTTCACTTGTCCTGTAGCCCCACAAAACACCCCGCTCTGTGGCTGGAGATACCAGAAAAGCAGTACAGCGCATCACAGTTTGTCCGTACATAGTAGCAGCAGCCATCTCAAGCTGTATTTGTCACCCACCGGCACAAAACACCCCTCTCCATGTCTGGAGATACCAGAAAAGCAGTACAGCGCATCACAGTTTGTCCGTACATAGTAGCAGCAGCTGTCTCAAGCTGCACTTGTCACCCAGCCCCACAAAACACCCAGCTCCATGTCTGGAGATACCAGAAAAGCAGTACAGCGTATCACAGTTTGTCCGTACATAGTAGCAGCAGCCGTCTCAAGCTGAACTTGTCAGCCAGCCCCACAAAACACCCCGCTCCATGTCTGGAGATACCAGAAAACGCAGTACAGCGCATCAAAGCTCGTCCGTACAAAGTAGCAGGCAGCCTTTCAAGCTTCACTTGTCCTGTAGCCCCACAAAACAACCCCGCTCTATGGCTGGAGATACCAGAAAGCAGTACAGCGCATGACAGTTTTGTCCGTACATAAGTAGCAGCAGCTATCTCAAGCGTGACTTGTCACCCACCCGGCACAAAACACCCCTCTCCATGTCTGGAGATACCAGAAAAGCAGTACAGGGCATCACAGTTTGTCCGTACATAGTAGCAGCAGCTGTCTCAAGCTGCATTGTCGCTACCAGCCCACAAAACATCCCAGCTCCATGTCTGGAGATACCAGAAAGCACGTACAGGTATCAAGTTCGTCCGTACATAGTAGCAGCAGCCCGTCTCAAGCTGAACTTGTCAGCCCAGCCCCCACAAACACCCCGCTCTGTGGTCTGGAGATACCAGAAAAGCAGTACAGCGCATCAAGTTTGTCCGTACATAGTAGCAGCAGCCATCTCAAGCTGTATTTGTCACCCACCTGCACAAAACACCCCTCTCCATGTCTGGAGATACCAGAAAAGCAGTACGCCTGTGCATCACAGTTTGTCCGTACATAGTAGCAGCAGCTGTCTCAAGCTGCACATTGTCGCCTTAGCCCACAAAACACCCAGCTCCATGTCTGGAGATACCAGCAAAGCAGTACAGGCATTCACAGTTCGTCCGTACAATAGTAGCAGCAGCCGTCTCAAGCATTAACTTGTCAGTCCGCCCCACAAATACACCCCGCTCCATGTCTGGAGATACCAGAAAAGCCAGCTACAGCGCATGCAAAGCTCTGTCCCGTACATAGTAGCAGCAGCCCCTCAAGCTGTAATGTCACGTACCGGCACAAAAACACCCCTCTCATGTCTGGAGGATACCAGAAAGACAGTACAGCGATCAAGTTTGTCCGCTACATAGTAGCAGCAGCTGTATCAAGCTGCACTTGTCACCAGCCCCACAAACACCCAGCTCCATGTCTGGAGATACCAGAAAAGCAGTACAGCGTATCACAGTTTGTCCGTACATGTAGCAGCAGCCATCTCAAGCTGAACCTGGTCAGCCAGCCCCACAAAACACCCCGCTCCATGTCTGGAGATACCAGAAAAGCAGTACAGCGCATCAAAGCTCGTCCGTACATAGTAGCAGCAGCCGTTTCAAGCTTCACTTGTCCTGTAGCCCCACAAAACACCCCGCTCTATGGCTGGAGATACCAGAAAAGCAGTACAGCGCATCACAGTTTGTCCGTACATAGTAGCAGCAGCCATCTCAAGCTGTATTTGTCACCCACCTGCACAAAACACCCCTCTCCATGTCTGGAGATACCAGAAAAGCAGTACAGCGTATCACAGTTTGTCCGTACATAGTAGCAGCAGCTGTCTCAAGCTGCACTTGTCAGCCAGCCCCACAAAACACCCAGCTCCATGTCTGGAGATACCAGAAAAGCAGTACAGCGTATCACAGTTTGTCCGTACATAGTAGCAGCAGCCGTCTCAAGCTGGACTTGTCAGCCAGCCCCACAAAACACCACGCTCAATGTCTGGAGATACCAGAAAAGCAGTACAGCGCATCAAAGCTCGTCTGTACAAAGTAGCAGCAGCCGTTTCAAGCTTCACTTGTCCTGTAGCCCACAAAAACACCCCGCTCTATGGCTGGAGATACCAGAAAAGCAGTACAGCGTATCACAGTTTGTCCGTACATAGTAGCAGCAGCCATCTCAAGCTGTATTGTCACTCCACCGGCACAAAAACACCCCTCTCCATGTCTGAGATACCAGAAAAGCAGTACAGCGCATCACAGTTTGTCCGTACATAGTAGCAGCAGCTGTCTCAAGCTGCACTTGTCACCCAGCCCCACAAAACACCCAGCTCCATGTCTGGAGATACCAGAAAAGCAGTACAGCGTATCACAGTTTGTCCGTACATAGTAGCAGCAGCCGTCTCAAGCTGAACTTGTCAGCCAGCCCCACAATACACCCCGCTCCATGTCTGGAGATACCAGAAAACCACTACAGCGCATCAAAGCTCGTCCGTACATAGTAGCAGCAGCCCTTTCAAGCTTCACTTGTCCTGTAGCCCCACAAAACACCCCGCTCTATGGCTGGAGATACCAGAAAGCAGTACAGCGCATCACAGTTTGTCCGTACATAGTAGCAGCAGCCATCTCAAGCTGTATTTGTCACCCACCGGCCACAAAACACCCCTCTCCATGTCTGGAGATACCAGAAAAGCAGTACAGCGCATCACAGTTTGTCCGTACATAGTAGCAGCAGCTGTCTCAAGCTGCACTTGTCACCCAGCCCACAAAACACCCAGCTCCATGTCTGGAGATACCAGAAAAGCAGTACAGCGTATCACAGTTTGTCCGTACATAGTAGCAGCAGCCGTCTCAAGCTGAACTTGTCAGCCAGCCCCACAATACACCCCGCTCCATGTCTGGAGATACCAGAAAACCACTACAGCGCATCAAAGCTCGTCCGTACATAGTAGCAGCAGCCCTTTCAAGCTTCACTTGTCCTGTAGCCCCACAAAACACCCCGCTCTATGGCTGGAGATACCAGAAAAGCAGTACAGCGCATCACAGTTTGTCCGTACCTAGTAGCAGCAGCTGTCTCAAGCTGCACTTGTCACCCAGCCCCACAAACACCCGCTCCATGTCTGAGATCCCGAAAGCAGTACAGGTCCATCACAGTTTGTCCGGTACATAGTAGCAGCAGCCGTCTCAGCTGCACTTGTCCAGCAGCCCCAAAACACCCCGCTCCATTCTGGAGATACCAGAAACACTACAGCGCATCAAAGCTCGTCCGTACATAGTAGCAGCAGCCGTTTCAAGCTTCACTTGTCCTGTAGCCCACAAAACCCCCGCTCTAGGCTGGAGATACCAGTAAAAGCAGTACTAGCGCATCACAGTTTCTCCGTACATAGTAGCAGCAGCCATCTCAGCTGTATTTGTCACCCACCGGCACAAAACACCCCCTCTCCATGTCTGGAGATACAGAAAAGCAGTACATCCATCACAGTTTGTCCGTACATAGTAGCAGCAGCCGTCTCAAGCTGCACTTGTCACCCAGCCCCACAAAACCCCCGCTCCATGTCTGGAGATACCAGAAAAGCAGTACAGCGCATCACAGTTTGTCCGTACATAGTAGCAGCAGCCGTCTCAAGCTGAAACTTGTCAGCCAGCCCCAAATACACCCCGCTTCCATGTCTGGAGATACCAGAAAACACTACAGCGCATCAAGCTCGTCCGTACATAGTAGCAGCAAGCCGTTTCAAGCTTCACTTGTCCGGTAGCCCCACAAAACACCCCGCTATGGCTGGAGATACCAGAAAGCAGTGACAGCGCATCACAGTTTGTCCGTACATAGTAGCAGCAGCCATCTTCAAGCTGTATTTGTCACCCACCGCCACAAAACACCCTCTCATGTCTGCGAGATACAGAAAAGCAGTACAGCGCATCACACTTTGTCCGTACATAGTAGCAGCAGCCGTCTCAAGCTGCACTTGTCGCCTAGCCCCACAAAACACCCCGCTCCATGTCTGGAGATACCAGAAAAGCAGTACAGCTTTAATTCCAGTTTGTCCGTACATAGTAGCAGCAGCCGTCTCAAGCTGCACTTGTCAGCCAGCCCCACAAAACACCCCGCTCCATGTCTGGAGATACCAGAAAAGCAGTACAGCGCATCACAGTTTGTCCGTACATAGTAGCAGCAGCCGTCTCAAGCTGCACTTGTCACCCAGCCCCACAAAACACCCCGCTCCATGTCTGGAGATACCAGAAAAGCAGTACAGCGCATCACAGTTTGTCCGTACATAGTAGCAGCAGCCGTCTCAAGCTGCACTTGTCACCCAGCCCCACAAAACACCCCGCTCCATGTCTGGAGATACCAGAAAAGCAGTACAGCGCATCACAGTTTGTCCGTACATAGTAGCAGCAGCCGTCTCAAGCTGCACTTGTCACCCCCCACAAAACACCCCGCTCCATGTCTGGAGATACCAGAAAAGCAGTACAGCGCATCACAGTTTGTCCGTACATAGTAGCAGCAGCCGTCTCAAGCTGCACTTGTCAGCCAGCCCCACAAAACACCCCGCTCCATGTCTGGAGATACCAGAAAAGCAGTACAGCGCATCACAGTTTCGTCCGTACATAGTAGCAGCAGCCGTTTCAAGCTTCACTTGTCCCAGCCCCACAAAACACCCCGCTCCATGTCTGGAGATACCAGAAAAGCAGTACAGCGCATCACAGTTTGTCCGTACATAGTAGCAGCAGCCATCTCAAGCTGCACTTGTCACCCAGCCCCACAAAACACCCAGCTCCATGTCTGGAGATACCAGAAAAGCAGTACAGCGCATCACAGTTTGTCCGTACATAGTAGCAGCAGCCGTCTCAAGCTGCACTTGTCAGCCAGCCCCACAAAACACCCCGCTCCATGTCTGGAGATACCAGAAAAGCAGTACAGCGCATCACAGTTTGTCCGTACATAGTAGCAGCAGCCGTTTCAAGCTTCACTTGTCCCGTAGCCCCACAAAACACCCCGCTCCATGTCTGGAGATACCAGAAAAGCAGTACAGCGCATCACAGTTTGTCCGTACATAGTAGCAGCAGCTGTCTCAAGCTGCACTTGTCACCCAGCCCCACAAAAAACCCGGCTCATGTCTGGAGATACCAGAAAAGCAGTACAGCGTATCACAGTTTGTCCGTACATAGTAGCAGGCAGCCGTCTCAAGCTGCACTTGTCAGCCTAGCCCCACAATACACCCCTCTCCCATGTCTGGAGATACCAGAAAAGCCACTACAAGCGCATCAAAGCTCGTCCGTACATAGTAGCAGCAGCCCGTTTCAAGCTTCACTTGTCCTGTAGCCCCACAAAAACACCCCGCTCTGTGGCTGGAGATACCAGAAAAGCAGTACAGCGCATCACAGTTTGTCCGTACAGAGTAGCAGCAGCCATCTCAAGCTGTATTTGTCACCCACCGGCACAAAACACCCCTCTCCATGTCTGGAGATACCAGAAAAGCAGTACAGTGCATCACAGTTTGTCCGTACATAGTAGCAGCAGCTGTCTCAAGCTGCACTTGTCACCCAGCCCCACAAAACACCCAGCTCCATGTCTGGAGATACCAGAAAAGCAGTTACAGCGTATCACAGTTTGTCTCCCTAATAGTAGCAGCAGCCGTCTCTCAAGCTGAACATTGTAAGCCAGCCCACAATACACCCCCCTCCATGTCTGGAGATACCAGAAAACCACTAATGCGCATTCAAAGCTTCGTCCGTACATAGTAGCAGCAGCCCTTTCAAGCTTCACCTTGTCCCGGAGCCCCCACAAACACCCGCGCTTCTATGGCTTGAGGATACCAGAAAAGCAGTACACGGCATCACCAGTTTGTCCGTACATAGTAGCAGCAGCCATCTCAAGCTGTATTTGCCAACCCACCGGCACAAAACACCCTCTTCCATGCTTGAGGATACCAGAAAAGCAGTAGAGCGTAATCACAGTTTTGTCCGTACATAGTAGCAAGCAGCGGTCTCAAGCTGCTGCAATCGTCACCCAGCCCCACAAAAACACTAGCTACATATCTGGACGTGATACCAGAAAAGCAGTACCGCATATCACAGTATGTCCGTTAAATAGTAGCAGCCGCGCGTCTCAAGCTGAACTTGTCAGCCAGCCCCACAACAACATCCCCGCTCGATGTCTGGAGATACCAGAAAACCCACTCTCAGCGCATCAAACTCGTTCCGTACATAGTAGCAGCAGCCCCTTTCAAGCTTCACTTGTCCCGTAGCCCCACAAAACACCTCCCGCTCTATGGCTGGACATACCAGAAAAGGCAGTACAGCGCATCACAGTTTGTACGTACATGTAGCAGCAGCCATCTCAAGCTGTATTGCCACACACCGGCACAAAACACCCCTCTCCATGTCTGGAGATACCAGGAAAGCAGTACAGCGCATCACATGTTTGTCCGTACATAGTAGCAGCAGCTGTCTCAAGCTCCACTTGTCACCCAGCCCCACCAAAACACCCAGACTCCCATGTATGGAGATACCAGAAAAGCACGTACTTGCCTAGTACAGCGTATCACAGTTTGTCCGTACATAGTAGCAGCAGCCGTCTCAAGCTGAACTGTCAGCCAGCCCCAAATACCCCCCGCTCCATGTCTGGACGAATACCAGAAAACCACTAAAGCGAATTCATAGCTCCGTCCGTACATAGTAGCAGCAAGCCCTTTCAAGCTTGCACTTGTCCGGAGCCCCACAAACAAACACCCGCTCTATGGCTGGAGATACCAGAAAACGCAAGTACAGCGCATCACAGTTTGTCCGTACATAGTAGCAAGCAGTAACCTCAAGCTGTATGTTGTCACCCACCCGGCACAAAACACCCCTCTCCATGGTCTTTAGCTACCAGAAAAGCCAGTACAGCTGTGCCTCCACAGTTTGTCCGTTACATAGTTAGCAGCAGCCATCTCAAGCTTTTGTATTTGTCACCCAACCGGCACAAAACACCCCTCTTTCATGTCTGGAGGCTACCAGAAAGCAGTAGAGCGTATTCCACAGTTTGTCCGTACATAGTAGCAGCAGCGGTCTTAAGCTGCACTCGTCACCCAGCCCCACAAAAACACCCAGCTCCATATCTGGAAGATACCAGAAAAAGCAGTACCGCGTATCACAGCTGTCCGTACATAGTAGCAGCATCCGTCTCAAACACGTGCTAACGCGTATGCTTTCATAAGCCGAAAGAAAAATTTTCCCGGACCTCAGCGTAGCGCGATAAATGCAGCACGCGCGCAGCGAAAAAAGCAGGTGCCGAAGCGGCGGCAGCCGCTGCGTACTCCCGCGGCGGGGAGAGTGCAGCGCCACATGGCGATCATTCCGGAGCCTATGCCCGGATGTTTTATCATGTATGCGTGAGCTCCCAAACCCACCAAAATCTTGACTTTTGCTTGAATGATATGCTTTTTTTTCTTTCTTTGTTGTGCGGCTTCCTTACGTTGTACCGCCCACTCCTGCTTAAAGCCTTGCCTCAAGGCTAGCAGTATCCCAATAAATAAATAATATATATAAATAAATTCATGCCTTGTTCATGCCTGTACATGCCTATATTTTGTTTGTCTCTGTTTTCTTTCTTATTTTACAGGCAACTTCAAGGCTTCATTTGTGTTTATTCAAGTTTCATCTCTGTAGAGTTATTATTCTTCTTAATCCCCTTATCTCATACTCTCAGGTAGCAACTACCAAATTGGTTGTATTTCAACGGCTCCTGCAAATATCCTCTCTCTAAAGTATGACCTCCCAGTGCTTAACATTGTCAGGACTCTGATTCACCCCTGCCAAGAAACGAGTTCGCTTGTATGGCTTCTTGTTCCCATATACATCAGGCATCCCCTGCGACTGTTGCCAATACACTTTGCAACAACACAAGAAATCATCTCCGAAAAGTGTTTCAAGAGCTGGGTGTTTTGGACCGCTTGGTTAAGAACCTCTTCACTTCCACGTCGCAGGCCATCCTCCAATGACATGGTCGCCTTGTCACAGCTCCTGAGAAACGCATTTCCACGTTGTACAATACTACACACATCAAACTGGGCCATACGCATGGAGCTGTTAATTCAGCCTTGACGCATGAACACTCTACTGCATGATGTGGATGTTTCATTAAAAACAGCTTGTCTCAGTCAAGCAATACGAGAATTCACTGAACAGGGCGCCCAGCTTCTGAGCCTCATCACTAAGGATGCCCTTACGCAACCAACATACTTTTGGCGCCCCAAGTAATTCTAATGAAATAATCTCGACATCCTAACTCAACAGCAATCATTCTTTAGCTGTGTTTTTTTTTGCTTAGTTTTTTGCACAGCAGTTAAGCTGTGCGAAAATGTCAGTGTAAGGCAGGCTGGTATGCAAAGCTAGGAGCGTGGGTATTGCTATCAGGAAAGCATATTTGACCTTATTAACATGCGTTTGCGCTTGAAGGCTAGAATAATTTGAGGGATACAACTCTCTGCAGAAGAAAATAACATCTTAACATAACTTTGGAATCATTGATGTTTACACACATGCGTACAGCGTTTATAAAATTTTTCTTGGCCCCAAAGCATTCAAAGCATATAATTAACATTTGACTGTGAACAAAATATTTTTGGTTGCAAAAAAGGAAACAGTTTTCTCCAAGTTTTCAGTATTTTAAGGTTCACTCAAGAGGTACGCTTGCACTTTTGATTTTCTGAGACCTATGCACGTTTGCTGTGCCAGCAGATTTTGCCGGAGAATGTGAATTATCACACCTGCATTCACTCATCTGTGGTGAAAGGCTACCAGGACATTTTATAAATGCAGCACTTACAGCACCATTAGGCATACATTGTTCAAAAATTACTGTTACAAGTCGACGCAGACACAATGTCTTGTCCTCTTTGTGCATATTTTTGTCTTTAGTCAATCCGCTGTATCATTATGAAGCTCGAAACACGTGGCAAGATTTCACCATACAGGACAAAAATTCTGTAAACTTATCACAAAAGTCACATGTCACTAAACATCGTAAAAACTAGCCCAGACGTGCGTGTGAAGTTGGGTTTGCTGGTGATGCACTCTCGAGGATGTAGCGCAAAAATGAGGAAAAGGACAACAGTCAAGGATAGCCGCTAGCCTTTTCCTCGTCTCTAGTCTTTTTCCCCTTTTTTTGCCACGTCTTCAGGAAGTGCGCACATGTTTTAGTACATTAGAAGTATGATGGGCTCTAATAAATGCAGTTTGTGTGTTACTAACATTAAGAAAACTATGATGATTCCCCAGTTCCAAAATGGCTACATGTGCACGAATGTCAATGCTAGATTTTCGTCATTGTTATAAATGCTGTGTCTTGTGTTTGCTCCTAGTTATCAGGTGCGAGAATCATTCATTTATAAAGTACCATGACAAGGAATGAAATAAAGCAATAATACCTTGCAACTTCTTCTTCACTATTCAACCTTCCTTGTTGTCCCCTATCATCACATTAGACCGAAGCAATTGAATTTTCTTGTTGGTGTACACATCATGTGTTACCATTGAGGGGGAAGGTACTACTTGATGGGAGAAACGACTGAGTAACCTTCATTTTGCTTCATCACAATTCAGACCGTGTATATCTGTGCATAACAATTTGTGACTGTGTTCTGCTTTTTCGGACTGAGTGACATAGTGGTAGTGTGTGTGCAGAGCTCGTGCAACTTGTACTCTCCTCATGAATCGGGATTGTGAACCTTGCACTATTACGTGCATCCACATTCTTGTACACACACTGATGTTCTCAAGCGCCTCGGGTGAAATACTGCCTTCATGAAGTTGAATAGTCATATTACACTTCACCAGATGTGCCTTGGCTCGTGGCAAAATGTAGAGTGTATCCAAACTACTTTGTGGATGTGCCATTTTATTCAATTCTGTGTATGCTCTTTCGCACCTCGGCTTGTCTGAAAATTGCTTGTTAATATTCTTATAACAACAAATAAAGGACACAATCTTACCTTTTTGGTGTTATCTGGTTGTTGGAATCGTGACGGCACTGCTCCTTCACACAGCAGGTGACGTTGGATGCCAGCGAGAAACATACATGGCTCAAAGTGGTCTGAGCAGAGCATGTGGTACATCATTGGGTAACAGTCCGGAATGGCCATGGCACTGAGCCATTGCTACAGAAGGCCTGGGTTGTCCAGTGAAACCTGAACAGCCAATATGTAAGAATACATGCTTCTGATGGCATGCAGTTTATTTATCATTATTTATTCCAGAATGTAAGTGTTCACATTTGTCATTGGTACAATATTGTGCTATTTCTTTTTTCCTGCAAACATAGCTGTTTTGAAGGGTGATTTACTGTTATCATGTCACATGCATGGCTGTGGCAAACCCAAGTGCCAATTGACTTAAAATTGCATAAAAATGGGGTCTTGTTAAGATTTCTGCAAAGCTTTCTGCAACAAGCTTGTAGAAATTTTGTTTTGATATAATAAATTGGTTATAAGGATAGTTATTTTTTTCCTTACACTTTAGAGCCCAAAGTTATTTAAAGCTCTGCAGGTTTTATTAAAGCTGCACCGGCCATCTCCCTAGTATATTTCAATGTAGTGGCAAGACATGGTAAAACTCGGCAGATAGTGACCATTTCCAAAGGCTGTGAACTTGGTCTTGCATGTTCCTAAATTTTGTAAGCTTCTTGCCATGGCATTGTCTCATTCTTTTGTCTACCTGGTTCTGCCCCACTCCAGACTGCTGTGTTCAGCAATTTGGTAAAACCAGGGAAACTGACCAGCAATCACCAGCTGTCGCTTTCACATGTGTGAACCATAAGATGGTCCTGCCCAAAACACCATTGGTACAATAGAATCCAACTGCACTTTCAGCTAATGGAACTTTGGTATGGTGCAAATGCATCCACTTCCAAAAACGTTGTTCGGCTGGAACAGCGCAGTTAAGGAAAACTCGCACTAAGGAAACCTATTCACCTGTGATACGACACAGTGTGTTCCCGGCTCATATTTGTTGTTGCAGAAAGGGTAAGCGCAGCGCCAGGGCATTTTGTAAAGTAGCTTAGTGGGAAAAAAGCGCGAGCTATAGCGCGCCGTACGCTCGAGCTCAAATGCGGGAACAGGCCGCGTAGCAGACGATAAGTTCCGAGGTAAGCGTAGACGATACGAAAACACTTCATTGCGTTTAACGAGTACGCGAAGGTAACGAATGCTTATTGCCGTGGGTTTAAACATAGAAATTCATACTGAAATGCGTATCAGGACTAATAAGCGTTTTACTAACATACCAATATGGTAAAGGTACGTCCAATGTGCTCCTACCTCATAAGACAAGGGCTGGTACGGACGTTCATTACGCTCCCGAAATTATATTGTTGGAACAGTGCCTTTTTTGTAATTCCCGTGCTTAAAATTTATGGGTAGTTAGCTATACCTCACACTCGCTTCAAAACTGTTGAAAAAAGCAGTACGTCTCCATTTTTACCCCTCCAGCGAAACCACTGCAACTAACTGAAACCACACCTGGCGTAACCATCGGTAGAGCTACGTTTGGTTTTCTGTAATTATTAATAGAGATTTGGCATTACCACTGGCTCTGCCAGAGCTAGTCAGTGAGTGGAATATGTGCGACCGTTTAGGCAATAACGAAAACATGCAGCCCTCTCCGTGGGCAGACAAGGGGGCGTGGCAGTGACTCGGGCTATTAGTGGTGGTGGTTTGGGCTTATGTGCGAAAATCGACGCAGAGCGCTCTCAAAGTTGAGCTTCGAGATGAGGACGGTGAGCGTCGAACGCGACCGACGTACATTTAGAGACAATGTATTAACATCTTCGCGGTAACTTATCTGAAGCAGAACAGAAGGCTCCTCAGCTTCAAAGCAGACAATCATACTGTAGTTGGTGGGCAAGCATAAAGGTTGTTCCAACATTTTTATTGTGGTCTGACGGTGACAAGAAAAAATGAATGCATATTTCTTAGCATGCTCGCCGTAAACCCACGGGCTCGATAACCAACTAAAGCAGACGATCACACTGAAGTTGATCGCCAAGCCGCGTCAATCGTAAGCGTTATTCAAACACTTAAATTGAGTGTACTGGTTACACGTTTAACGCAAGCGTATTACATAAGCAGCTTTTCGGAAACATTGAAGCGCCTCTTTAAAAAAGTTAAATCTACCACCAAATAGCAGCCAGGCCGAGAGCGCCGAGAGCACCTCGCTGCAAGGTAATATAGATAAACACACATTTTAGATATTTCGCAGGGTATTGTGGCCTTGTGGGATAACAAAAGTAAAATAAAAAAAAAATTGAGAATGTATGCTCACTTTGTATAATTTTTTTTTTCGCAAAGACACTTCAAGTCAGGCCGCAAATTAAGCCAAGTTCGAAAATCACACGTCTATCTGGCATGACCTTCCTTATGGCGGTTAAAGCAGATGGTCAACGGCTCGCATAGACACTAGCGCCAGTGTCCCCTCTAGTGGAGATTAGTATAAAACTCTATGGGCCTCATCGCATCGGGTGCGCGCCCAGCCTTATCTAAATGAATTTGAACGCCGAAAAATAGATCCAGCAGATGTGTTACGGACAAAAAAATGCAGCTGGTTGTTATGCCTTTGGGAAGCAGATTGTGTTTGTAAGGATTCACGTCGCCCTGGCGCGCAGCTGCTGGCGTGCAGGGCCTGTAGCTGTGCTGCAAGCGCGAAAACAAACATCTCCAGGCGGAGAATTCTAGGTTAGAACACTTATGCATCCGTGTATTTGTTTTCTTTACACCGAGATCGACTGAGTGTGCGTGTCCCAATCCACCCAGGCAACGTGCGTTCGCGACAAGTTTTCTACGTAAGGATTGGGTGTATTTGAGAATCTGTACACGGTAGAGATATAAGTTTCGTTTTTTCTTCTTTTTTTCTGTACGCCCCATAAACTCCTTATTCGGGGGAATTACATTCCCCTTTCTGAAAGTACTGGGATCAGAAGTTTTGTGGCATTTCTATGCATCTTCGCTGGACATGCAGCCTCACTAATTGTAACGGCTCAATAGACCTGGCTGGAGATTTTTGCGAGAGGCCTTCGTCCTGCAGGGGGCACAATTGGGCTGACGATGATGGTGTCGGCGAATTTTTAGAGCAAAAGCTATGGTACGATGCGTCTCGCAAAGTCATTCATCACGTGGCAATGACCTTGATCCAACAGGAGGGAATTGTGGAAGGTGTGACGTCACTTCACGTGATCCGCTGGGGAGGAGCGTCGCAGTTGCGTTCGCTCGGAGCCTCGCCGCGCCGGTACCACGTGATTAAGCCGGAGCTAACGGCTGCTTTGCCAGCGCTTGGTCGCCCAGTCTCCGCTTGTATAGAGCGCCGACCAGGCTGTCTGCGT
This sequence comes from Haemaphysalis longicornis, assembly GCA_013339765.2. Taxonomy (NCBI): domain Eukaryota; kingdom Metazoa; phylum Arthropoda; class Arachnida; order Ixodida; family Ixodidae; genus Haemaphysalis; species Haemaphysalis longicornis. The sequence goes on along the minus strand of JABSTR010002799.1, from coordinate 35,810 downwards.
TTGCGCTTCAGCGCAAGTGATAGTCTGAATCCTTTTAAATGCAAGCCAAACAGGCCTTTCGCGTCTGATAACTGACTACGTTCGTTTACTAGTATTAAACCTGACCCGCTTTTTCACCTAAACAAGCTAAGCATAGATTATGTTTTATGACCACAAAAACAATATGATGCCTTGCTGATGCTTGTTAATTGTCGCCTTTGCCATGCGACAATTACCCACTGGATCCCGTTGTAATAGACCGCGACCGCAGTGCTTTCGAAGGGGAGAAGGGTAATGGTTGAAGTAGAAAAAGGGTCATTAGAAGTGCAATCAGTACTACGAACGGACTGTGCAACCCTGGTACGGGCGCGATGAGGAAGACCCTGTTTTGCTCGGACCTTCCGTTTCGAATCGCCGTCACGGAGTCATGCACGCGGTGCAAACATACGAGTGAAATCTGGGTAAGGCAATTTGAACCGGAGCCGTTCCCGGTGCAACGTAAAGGTTCTTATACGATACGCGCCGTATAAAAAAATCAGGAGAGGAGTAAAAGGTCTACCAAAGATACCCATTAAAAGTGAGCTATTTTAAAAGGAACTGTGAATACAACACTGGCCCTGTTCTTTTTGCTTGTTTGTTTGCTTTTTCCTGCAGGGATGAGGTGAAGCTGCAGAACCACGTTTTTCTTAATTCGCATGTATTATAATTGCCGACCTTCTGTGCCTTGTAGATATTTTTAAAGCATTCAGCAGAAGGGCTAATAATGCGCCGACATTCCGTGCTTCTCAGACGTATTTAAAGCTCGAACATATCTTAGCGTTCTTCTTTTTTTCATGTCGAATGGGCGAAGCCGTGAGAACAACAATGCAGTTACAATTGAATTATGGGAAATACGGCGATGTCACCAGCGGCCAGTTCATTCTCACGTAATCACACGAATAATTAAGCTCCGCGCTTCTACAAATGGCACGAACCTTCCTGCTAGAAGACCCTATCATCCACCAAGCTACCCTGAAGAGACCACAAGAGACAGGACGACAGACGCGCCCTAACGCAAACGCAAATTTTACTGGCGGCCATCTAGATGACTGCCAGCCACCTTGTGATACCTTCCGGAAGCATTTAAAAAAAACATCCACCACTGCCGGATCTGCCAGTAAGTCTGCAGAATAAGAATGCTCATCCCCACACGAGCTTCCCGAAGCTCTCCCTAAAATATTCTCCACCCCCGCCTGATTATCCAGGGTTCCCTCCTACATAATTCCCGTCGTCGGATGATTGTCTGTAAGGCCTTCCTTAAGAAAGCGGCCAAAGCAGGGTATCTCCACGGGCATTCCCAACGCCAATTCCAGCAGCAGTATGGAAATCCCCGTCATTCCGAGAAACCGGGCGCACGCCAGGAACAGTTTAAATAACTACGCAGCTTCCCTTTACGAAAGCCGCATTGGCCAGTAGTTCAATCAGCAACCAGCTGGTAAAAAATATTCGAGGACACCTCACCATTCTTACGCGCCGTGACTGCGAAAGCATAAGGGTCCCGTTGAACGCTTGACATTATGCTTCCCTTTCTCAATTTTTTGGCTTGAGACGCTTCACCGTTATGCCGCTGCTCTCTCATGCCGCCGTGTAATGAAAAAGTTGCCGAGATTGAATGTTTTCGCTGCATGTCTCTTTGCACGTTTGGTACCAACCATCCGCTCCATTCATGTGCGGGGGCGGAAAGATTCCCGTCGCTGCTGCCGTCTTTATGCTCGCGCTACGGAACACCTCGCGCTATGGAACGTTTCCAGGGAGCCGTTTCACGGCTTCAGATGCCCGCTTTTTTGCTCCATTGGTCGTTAGAAGCTTTTGTATTAAAAAGTGAGCGCACAACGCCCCGCAGACGCCTCGTTTCAGTCAACATCCGTTGGAGGCCAGCGGCACCACTTGCCACTGGCCATCAACGAAGTCGCCTCAGTAGATCCACATATCGACGTGCGTACAAAACCGCAACAAGTGTTGACCGCCTCCTCACGCCAAGGGCTGTGGTATAAACAGACCGTAAGGCAGCCAGGTGAGACCTTGTGATTGCCGCGCGAAGGTTGGCGGAAGACGGCGCGTTACGCAAGACGGGAAACGAAGGAAGCGCGGGACAAGTCAGCTGGGCGCCGGGGAAGCCCCTCCGTCGACCATGAGGAAGAAAGAGGAGCCCGCAACGCACGATACGCAGCAGTATGGTAGTGGGCTAAGGAAGCGGCAGTCGCCCCCCAAGAGATACGATGAGGGGGAGCACAGTCGTCACGAGCTCGGCCGCTGGCTTTTGTACACGGTCAAGGTCGCGACGCGGGATGTAACTGCGCGAATTTTATAGCGACGACGAGCATGCGCAATATTCCCGCTTAGTTGGCATTCGAGGCAGCGCACCCCGGGCGTCACCTAATTTCGCGGAACTCAGCATGACAGCCGCTCGATGCAATACGCAGAACCTAAGTGCTAAGGGGCGGGTGACATACGTCGTTTCTCGGGCAGATAAGCACAGAGCCGGGCAGCTTTCACCCCTAGCCGTGCAGCTCCGCGGACGCAGTTGAGTTTTAGTTTTTTTCCTACCCGGAAGAGCTTTTTCATGTGCAGTGCAACACTTCAGCGATAACAGCGGGCTCACTGCACCAGCACAGTGTCCCTACACTTGATGCCTCCAGCAATCTAATCAAATGCGTAAAACAGACGTGATATCGAGAATAGGAAGAATATGCCTTGAAAGATAACAAACCCTGTGTATAGTGTTTAAATAAGAGGTTGCTAAGTCATTCGTCCTGTAACTCTATAAAGAACTGAAAAAAAAGAGCTTACGTCAGCGGTTTCGAACCCTTGACTACAGGGGCGATACATGACATCAAACTGAGAGGTGCGTTTCGTGCTTACTGCGCAGGGCTGGCATAAGCTCTGGCTGCGCAGCCAGATAACGTCCCCTATGCCCGTTGTTTAACACCTCTTGCTTGGAGCTATGAGGAACGCTCAGAGCATTAACATTTCCTACTTTGCGCATTCATAGAACAGTTACCGGGAGACCTGCTTGTACGTTAGTGTGTTCACCAACAAAAAAAACACAAGGCAGGGTGCCACTTAGCTATAATACTTTATCTATACCTGTAAAAACAAGTGTTCTGACGCGCTGAAACACCTCCAGTGCATCGAAGTGCCCCATTGACGAACCCACCGCGCAATGGCCACAGCCGAAGGAAGATCGAGGCACACAGTCGCAAAATGTTGTAGGAGGCCGCGTCGTGTGGCTCCGCTACACCCGCTCAAGACGTTCACAAGATCGGGAAAGAATATTATGGTCTATGCCATGGCACTGACCTCTCATGAATCACACAATTGGGTCGTAGAGCTGGCTTTCACATCAAAAGCTGTCCCTATTGCTATCACTCCATGCAACCCCAATTGGTGTCGTTCTGTGTGGCACTGTACCCACTTCACTACTGGTCAGGCGGACCTTTAAAACTCGGTGCCACACCTGTAGACGACGATACAAGTTTTCAACACGTTCGCACCGTCCCGTCCTCGTTACGTACTGTCAAAATGAAGTACATACCTAACAGTGGTCTATACAGGCACAGGCACAGCTTGTTATCGCATCTTTCGTATGTTATACACCAAATATAAAATCTTCATGCAGTAGAATAAATGTCATTAAAAGTGCAGTATAGTGACCATCAGACGTAAAAAAACGCGTTTTTAAAACAATGCGTACAACTAACAGCAAGAAGCGCGCAAACATAGACCAAGAATATTCATTTTGATGCTCGTTTCTACACTTTACCTCGGACGTATTAACGGCCGTCTCTATGAATTCAAGCCCGAGCCCGGCCCGGGCCCGAAGCATTCAGCCCGGGCCCGGCCCGGACCCGCCGATAAACGACTTCGGGTCCGGGCTTTTGGGCAGGCCCGGGCCCGTGCAGTGCTCTAGGTTACACTTCTTTTCGGTAACCGCGAGCTTTGTGCGTGCGGTTTTGTTGAGCGACACTGTGACCGCATGGGAGCCTGAATGCAGAAGTGGAACTCCCACGTTTTTGGTGGTCATTTTATCAGACAAAGTCATTCCCCCACCCAACTGCCAAAGCTACAAACCATCCCTCCTCTCTTCCCGTTTTACCCCCTGCGTGGAATAAATGCTGGCACCGAGAGTTAAAAAATGTTGCAGTGTTAACATAAGCCGGTGGTTTTCATTGCTTAAGTATTCTTTACAGAGTACCTAAAAATCGTGTAATGCCTTGTGAAGACGCCAAAACACGTGATTAGTTGCCTCAAATAAGGGTGCATCAGCCCGATTCCTCCAGCACAGACGCATTTCTGACAGGATGGAAAAGGTTTAGATTTGGAGAGAGGTGCATGGAACAGCAAAATCATCTAGCACTCCATCCAATCATTACAATGGTTGAACGCAAAGCTTTCTTCGCGCGAAATCGAATGGGAATTTGTCAAAGACGATGCGATCAAAAGACGAAACTTCTTGCTGGTCAAATTAAATGCTTGGGAAAAGAAAGTCAAAGTTTTATTCCAGAAGTCAACCAATGAAACCCACAAGAGAAAGTTTTGTGAAAACCATCATCGTCGTTAGACGGAGAAGTGTGTGATTTTTCAATGGTACGTGGCAGCTTGTAAAACGACCGCAGCATTCAGTCGTAAAACTGACTACAGTTTTTGGCACCCTCGTGTCTACGTCCTTCAGCCACGCAGGAATTGCCTTTCGAAAAACCATTAACCAATACTAGCCTGCAACCATTGCAATTCTTGTAAACCAATGCTTCCCCAGGACAAGCAAAAACGTTCCATCATGCGGCATTTATTCTGTAAACCATTCTCGTTGACTGTAGTAAGAGCATTTGTGTGAAATCCAAAACGTTTCAGCCATTGTAATGAAGTTACAGAAGCGTCGTCCATCACAATTTCGGTTTCGAGTAAATCTTAGAAGGAACCCCCCAACTTTGTCTTTCGCTTGTGCACGACGCCATTTTGTCATCAATTGCCAAAGGCCAGCGACGTAGCGTTCCTGGATCGATTGCACACACCGGCTTTGTGGGAGAATTTGGCTGCAATATACTCCTCGATACGTGAAACTGCATGCAGGCATGAAAAAAGTGCATGAAAGAAAGGGCTTTCACTTCAAGCTTGACTTCTACCTTGGCGCATATAGTCTAGTATTTGTAAATACTGAGCATGGGCGTAAATCACACACATGGCATGCCTCGTAAAGGTGACATCCACGCTCAAGGTTTACCGATCTGAAAAAAGATCCTGTGGTTACCTACGCTTTGCAAGCCGAACCGCACAAAACGACAGAAAGCCATGCACACAAAACGCTGCGCTGACCACCACCTCCACTGAAGAGTGGTTCGCCACGGGCGGCGCTATTCGCTGAAGCGACGGTGGTGCCATACACCCGCCGCCCGGTCCCTATAACGTGTGCTGAATGGTGCATGTGTTCCGTCAGTAATGGTGCAGCTGGTCATCATCATCATTCTGGGTACTAACGACAGAGGCACCAGTGCAGATGAGTGGCCTGGAGGCAGGAGAAGGCAATCTGTTTGAAGAAGTCTATGGTGTGTTTTGAAGAGATAAATAGTGTACTCTTCACAAGGACTAAAGGCACATTCCACTTGCGACTTGGGCACACCAAGCAACGCGTGTGACGAGATGAGGTGGTGATCACACTTCGGCGAGCGATGATGCAACTGCATTTAGCGGAGCTGTTACCTGACCTGTATGACTTCGCCAATGCTTTCGTCATTTGCACTCAAAAGAAAAAGATGTTACGCTGGAGTGACAAGAGCAGGTCAAAATTACTCTAGAACACATTCTACTAACCTGGAAGGTGCCAAACGCGTTGATTATCTGCTTAATCTTTCACTCGTCGTGTGCCTTCTCCAGCAACCAAATGGCACCACAACCAGTCCTATCTTACCGATAACGATGGCATAAAAACAGTGTGCTAAAAACTCTACAAAGCTTAACTAACTGTACTGGCTTCGAGTGTAAACAAGTTCATGTGGCTCAGTTTTTTCTTCAGACCGTCAGCCTAGCATCAGGCGGTACTGCAGGTGGGAGAGGCCTAATATGAGGCACTATTTCGACATCTGGCACATCGCCAAATGTAATTGTCGTGAACTTTATCAGCTAAGAGCAGCTGAAAATGTCGCAAGCATGGCCTGATGAAGCTTCTGTGTATCCATATCCCAGGCGCCAAGAGGAAACTCCGTGCTGCCAGCAAAAGGCACGCGGCGCTGGAGTGCTGGATCCAGCCCATAGGCAACCATCTATACTGGGTGGCTGCAATGGCCCAAGGTGACAGCGAGCTCATCCTGAGCATGTGAAAGAGCATCCTGAACCATGTATGTGATGTACACACTGGCCACTACAGGCCCTATGCTGAATGCCTGCACGAGCCCCCTGAGGACAGACAGTGGATCAAACCATGTAAGTTAGCCAGCAAAAATTTGCACCTTTCGGGTTATGCTCGTGGCATGTGCTGCAAAAGCACAAGCATATGCACAAAATGGCTGTGTTGCCAAACTGCGCTTACATGCTCCTCGGGCATCGGCTTGGCAGTGTACCAGCTCTACTTTCTATCTTTCCTGTGGCTGGAGATGCCACAAAAAAAGGAAAACACACGAAGTGGTTACATGCCACCTCTTTATATTGTAAGGTCACCCGCTTGAAGGGACACAGAAAAGCTTTGTGAAGATTGCGATCAAATGCATTCATGTGGTAGAACACAAAACGAAGTATTTTTGAGCCAAGTGTGAGCCCCATACGTTGCACGGATAATTTTAAAATAATTTTTGACGATAGCCTCTCTATGCCGATGAGCGTTACGCCGCAGCAAGCCGACAGCTGCTGACTTAACAACGAGCCACCCCCTGATTCGCCGAATCGCCAGTGAGGTCGGCCACCGGAAACGTCACTGCCATTGTCTTCCGGCTGCTCTTCCTTCTTCCTGCGCGATCCCGAGGCAAAGGCGGGCCCGCAACGTTTGACCCGTGCCTAAGCGCAGGAATGTAGCTAGCGAGAACGGAAGGCGAGCGTCGTGATATCACATTGCTATTCCCAGTGTCTCCAGCTGCTTTGAAAGAAGCAGAGAGGAAGGAGGAATCCATCAGCAAGGGAGGATTGGTGCTTTTATTTGCTTCTCTGCACAGCTAATACTGAATCTAGATGAATAATTCCAACGGCATTGCATTGCTATATTGGTGCTACACGACAATACAGACCTTTTGTAAACTTTACAAAAGGCTTTTCTGGGTCCCTTGAAGAGCGCCACTTTTCGCCCATCTCCTGCGTTGGTTTTCCCACTTGCTGAATATTTTGCAAGGCTACTGACGCATAGCAGCCTTGCTTACTGGGTGAAACACACAAGTACTAACCATTGAATTTAAAGAGAAAAAAAAAAGGAACAGCAGCATTTATTTCTGATTGGCGTTTGTTTACATTGCATGTCTCTTTCTTCAATGTATCTTCCTTTTATGGAATGTCTCAACACCTCAGAAGTTATCTGCGGTTGCTTCCAAGAGGCACACCTCTCTGGATTGCTGCTGGATGGATCCACACTGTTCTCTCTTGCAAAGAGTAACTAGCGGGTAGGCATTCCTTCACCTTTAGCTGTCATGGAATGCATAAGGAGGGAGTTTTTAGCACACTGGTGATCTCACCACATGCTAAATGACGGCAGTTGCACGCAATGCTACTGTACCCGATTCCTAAGCATTGTTTTGCTGTTTCTTCTCTAGCATCCCGGGCTTTCGCTGCCCTGAAAGGCATCGTAGAGAGCCATTCCTTACTGCGTGGCTTGACGCTGATAGCATCTGCGGCCCAGACCTTCTCTCGGGAATCCTTCCACAGCGTTCTTATCCACTTTGCCACAAAATGAAATGCTTTCACTCAACGTGTGATGAAAGCCAGGTGAGTAATCTAATTATTCCAAAGTACCCCGAGCTGAGCTTAGGGCTTTGCTAACATTTTCTGCAGGGCTGGGTTCTCTGTGCTCCACTTTAACGAAAATGTGGCACGGGAGCAGGAAGAGGCACAGGATCGGACTAAGAGGTACAGGTTCAAGTCATCCAAGTCCAGGACGGCACAGTATACTGGCCGACCAGTCAAGGAGAAGAGGAGCTACAGTAAGTACCAGTAAAATATTTTACTGAAGGAGCTTCCACTCCAAGTTGTAAAGAAACCACCCCTGAGCCTCTAGACAGTCTGTTTTTTATTTTCTAGCCAACATATCACCAAGGGACAGGCGGATGGTAATCACGTTCACTGTTATGACCACTTGTCTGTTATGACACATGAACAAAACTAACTAGCAATTGCGACAGCTTGTGGTTGCCTGTTCAGTTATGTTATCAGACTGGAATGTGATATTGATAAAAAGTGTCTCTGTGACGGAAGTAGGCCGTGGATAAATTCCCTGAAAGCTTGCTCAAAAGCGTACAGCATTGCAAGTGCACTTTACAGTACAGAATATTGCGCCTGCACTTATGAAGACGAGAAGGAGTAAGCCAGCGAGAAAAATGTTGAGTCAATCGAGGCAGGTTTGTTGCTAATAACGCAGTTCAGTTTTGCGGCTGTTGTCATCCTTGTTTATTTCGACTGCCTTACACTCGGGTTTTTTTTCATGGCTTTAAAATTTCAGTGGTCGGTTTAAAATCAGGGCCAGCCTAGATTTGAGCAAGTGCGACAGTATATATTAGGATGCTGAATTCCTGAAAAAGAGAAATTGCCTGCCATGCACTGTTTGTTCACAGGATATGTGGCCTAGCTGATAATAAACGCCGTGCAACGATGCGAGACCCAGTCGTCCAGGACCAGCCGCGAGAGCACCAAGTCCCTTGCGTCTGAGCAACGGGCTGGGAACTGCAATAAGCCACCATCAAAGGACGAAGCCGGGGACCGCAAGGCGCAGCTCGTACAGAGCAGGCGATCTTGCTACCCCACTCGTCCGCTGGCTGAGCACATTGCTGAATGACTAAGAGGAAGCCAGCGTGAGCTCGCTTCACTGGTGCGTGGTTTGGGCCTCTACCTCCCGTTTCAAGAATGCGGGCCTATCAAATGCCCTCGATGCCCCTGAAGACCACTTGCTGTGGGATGACGACAAGGAGTCTGAAGCCAAGGATGCAACGACCAGCAATGTCGGCACTGACTCGGACTAGGACTCTTGCCGCTGTCTTCTCACCTTCTCCAGACCATCGACCTAAGAAAGTCGGCGGCATTTTTTTCGTTCCAAAAGGCCCTTTCCAAGGCCAACGACGTGATGCCTTTGCGACGAGCGCACTGCGCACAGTCTCCCACCTCGGTATCTTCTCAAACTCTCACAGCCAAAACTGCGAATAAAATAAAACCTGTCGTCCGACTTTGAGGAGAAGCTAGTGGCATTCTAGCAGTAGGAAGGAAAGTACAAGTGCGCACTGCTGTTGGTACTGGCCGTACTAGGCTCGTTTTAGCTGCACAGCAGTCCGCTGCTTTGGAATTGTCTTACACCACACTGTTCGATTGGAGTAAGCGGCGTTGTCTAATGTGACCGTTTGTCGAGCATACCCTATGTTTCACGAAACGATTACTGTAACAAAAACAGACCAGGTGCAAATGCGGTAAAAACAACGCAATGGTGGACACCGGTCCACAGCCCAGTATGGTAGCGCCGTTTGAGAGGACTGTTGGTAAGCAAGGCTGCAGAGCCTAATGACACACTGGACGCTCATTTGAATATCCACCCTGGTGACTTCATGACAGATGCTATGTTCTCGCCACGTGAGAGAAGATATGAGATGCCCGCGATCATCAGATCAAATGAAGGCACCCTCCAGGAAGCTGCACTTGATATTTGGAACGACACTTGTTGCTTGCGAAAAGGCGTTGCTTGCAGCCGGCTGGATAGGGTCTGGAATCCGGAGTAGGCAGGCACACAGGCTGTTGGAGCCATCTAAATCTGTTTCTCGTTTTGTCGGTGAAAAAGTGCTGGTTGTGCTTCGCTCCTACTTTGTAACGCAATGGTGAACAAATGAACGGTGTTGGAACTTCTTCCTTTTCTGCCGATAACAGATCACGCTGATCATCATCATCTTCACCAGCACAAACCGAGCGGTGGCACGCGTTCGCGCTCTACGCGACCCTGTTCGATTAAAGCTCTCATTGTCATCTGAAGTGCGTTCTCGGCTCTCTCTTGACGGCGTGGCAGCAGGAGGACCTCGAGGTCGATTACATGGTGCCGGAAACCAGGGATCTCGATACAAGGCCTACCTCATCAACGCCCTTAGCCTCGGAAGCCCTTCGAACCGACGCGGCGCCGGTGAGCTTGGCCCCAGAATCCCTGGCCGCCATCTGACCGCAATGGAACGGCTACTCCGCCGTTGCAAGAGCCTCCGCTCTAAGCTGCACGGCGTAATTGTCGAAGCGAAAGCAGCGCTGCGAGGCAGCCTGGACTTTCGGCGTCGGAGGTGAGCGTTCTGCTTGAACGAATCGAAGCTCTCCACCTGCAGATAAGGAAGCTCGACGACCGTTTTTTCGACGAGATGCCTGAAGACCTGCTGGATAATGATGAGACGTCGGACGCTGGGTGATACGGCGATAAGGTCGTGAACACGACAGCGACCCTGCGTTTCGAGCTGCAGAACGCCGTTGCATCCAGACTGCCTACACGACCGCCGAGTTCCCACACTGCGATCACCAGCAAGGCTAACTTGCCTCAGCTTGACCTTCTCAAGTTCGATGGGAACCGGAAGAACTGGCAGCGTTTCTGGATGCACTTTTAATCGGCTGTGCACAACAACAGCGAACGAGCACTGCGGACAAATTTATCTATTTGAACACCCTCGTGACCGGAGCAGCCGTGGACCATTACTGGAAACTTGTAACAGGCAACGTTAGGGCAGTGACGCCGACACTTAAAGCACTGGAAACCTTGCTAGGCCGGACGGTTTAAGGCCCGCTGCCATTAGGAGAAAGTGCCACGCACTTTGCCAACGCTATCGTGCGCTGATCGCGCGTGGAAGCCAACGAGGAAACCAAAGCTCTGAACTGCTGCTCAGACTTTGCAAACACCGTAAAATGTAACGACGAGCAAATCTCGGACACCGAACAGGTGATGACACACTTTAAGAAACCATTCGAATTAACGAATCAGCGACAACGGGTTTTCGCGTGGAAACCAAGACTTCGCATAGAGGATAGCCTTGCTATTGCAACGATGCGGATCCACAGCTCATCAAAAAGCTAGAAAAAGGCGTCAAGCTTGCAAGAAGGTATGACGCAACGATTCGGGATCACCTGAAAAAAGAAACAAAGAAAGAACTGAACATCTCTTGTGATCCAGCACACCCACGCACCGGTCCTCTATGGGGGAGTACGAGACATTCTGACCCAAGTGCGCAAAAGGTGCTGGGTACCAGTCCCCGACTAAAAAAGAGACGACATTGGCGATGCTTCGTCGGCCGAAGTTTTCAGTCAAGCCATATTCGCTCAAGCAAGAAAAACAACCGTTCTGCAAATACCATTCAAATGTAGCGCACCTGCGTCATTGGTCGGTGGGGGAGAGTGTTGGAACTGCTCGACAGCTTCGCAGCCGGAGGACCTCGAGGTCCATTAGAAACGGAAAGCAGGTGACAAACACAAGCTTCGCTCATCGAGCAAAGCTGAGTAAGCTACCAAACATATGATCTTTTCAGTTCAAACTATTTCGTCCATCTTTTAGGGTTCCTTGAGAAACAGGCTGCGAAGGCATTGCGCCTGGCTGACACTGCAAGGCCACGAACTTACACCTACCGAGCGCATCAAATGCGCTTCACTCAGCCAAGTGACCACGGCATTGGACAAAAGTTTGGCCAAGCTAACTGTACGGGCCCCTGCAAGTGCAGTATCTCCAACACACTTTAAGGAAGTGAGGACAATGCGCTGTGGGAAGAGGATAGCGACAAATACGACGAGTTAGTATTCAAAGTGCTGCGCAAGTGCCGCAGGCGTAATAAAGTGCATGTTCTAGTCTCAGTCTACTGCCTTTTTTATTTTTCTACATTTGAGGCAAGCCGAAAGAAAAGGGTTTCCTGATCTTCAAAGAGTAATAGTCTTCAAAACAGCGTGCTCAGACGAGCGTGAGTAAATCGAATGCGGGGTTTGTGCCGCGTATGATAAAAAATGGGGAAACGCGGGCTTCCCCTCCAACAGAGACAGTCAAGCGGGGCTAGATTGTGGCAACAAAACACGCAAGTAAACAACTGAAGGCATGGTTCTAGGCCTTACACCCTTCAAAGCGTGCATCGATGCGTGATGCTGAAATAAAATGGTATTCTAAAAATCGAAAAGTCCATCCGAAGGTAGGAGTTTAAAGAGGGTGGCTCTTGTTTGATTGAAGGGTTTAACACTCAGACGCAACGCAGGCGATGAGGCACGCTGTATTGGAGGTCTCCGAATTATTATGACCACCTGAGATCTTTTACGTGCGCCGAAATCTCGTACACACGGGCGTTTTTGCTGTTCGCTTCCATCAGAAAAGCGCTCGCCGCGGCCGGGAATCGAACCCGCGACCTTGTGCTCAGCCCCGTAACGCCTTAGCCACTGACCAACCGCGGCGGGTAAACTGGTGGCTCTCGAGGCTGCTGCAAATCTACCCAGCATTGGTCATCATGGCTGCGTTATTCATGGTGCTGGTCATGCTGTCTTTGCTCTTCACTTTTTCTGGTCAGTAGTACAAACTTGGGTTGGAGACTTGCTGTTGGCGGCTGGAACAAATTCAGCTTCCTTGCCGACTTGCAGAGGGTTTAGGAGGAAGGTACCCAGCCCCTCTACCTGCAGATTACGAATTGCATACTCACATGAATTCCCTTACGCGCACAGCACAGAGCTAATCAAGCTTTGTGAACATGAATATCTGCAACCACAAAGGAAACTGTTTTTAAACCACCAGGTACTCTAGTATATGTCAAGCTACTAAATACAGCATGCTTATCAAGTATATATACTTACGTGACGCAGTTTTTCAGGGCGGGGTATTTGAATCCCACATAGGTTTCCGACGGACATTCTTTGCGGATTCTCCCCACTGCACATGCAGGAAGCACCAGTCTGTTGAGTCTTCCTCGATGGCCCCTTATCCATCTGGCTACAATCCTATAGGCAACCAGCCGATAAGTCCAGGGGGCAAGAAGAGTACGCACTTTATTATTCGCACTTACGTCCCACACTCTCTGTTCACAAAACTCGACACTCACTTCCTTCCTTCCTGTTCTACAAAAAATCATTATCCCTCAGCTCGTAAAAAACTGCTCGGAGCGTGGCAGGGTTTAGAAAACTTTGGAAATCTTGATCTTGCGTGATACACTCATCCTCGCTGATTTCCACGGCCTCTGGCACTCCACGGGAGCACTTGTACTCCACTGGCTCCGGGATGTGGTCGCAAAAGCCACAGAGGCACCTTCACAAGCAATTATTTGGCCGTTGTTACTAGCAATGCATTTTTATCAGCAAAATAGAGCGATCTAAAAGGGCGAATCGGTGCACAGCTTAACCAGAAGCAACGGAGAACGGCGAGACAGTGACACTGGCGCCGCTGCTTCGCGTCCATTCAAAAGGCATCGTGACGACTCTGGGGAATCGCAGATAACGCTGGTAGGCACAAAGTATTGTCAGGCGGGACATAAAAAGGGAAGCCAGGAATAATATATTACGGGGATCAAACGCGAAGCAGCACGCTGTAACGGCACTTTTCTGTGTTGGGACAGTGCACGAAACAAATAACAAGTAAGGCGGTAACTACAATGAGCGATATTGATGAGCCACCAAACAACCGTAACTCAACATTTCATAAACTAGTTGCGCCGGCGACAGCGGGTTCATTGGCCGCCGCCGTCACTTTAGTGCGCTCGGTCACCTGCCGCTTTGCTCGTAAACTGCTCTTGTCGAGCAACTCGCCAAAATCGTCCCTGCGGTTACCCTGTTACCCCTCCAGCGTTATTACGTGAACATGAGTAATGGCGCTGCGCGAACTTGTACTTGCGCGAACCCCACAACTTACGTGCCGGGGGCTGCATGCGGGCAGCCTGGATCGGGCGACGAGTCGCCGCTGCTGCCGCTAGGTTCCAGGTCGACGTTCAGAGGCGGGGTGTCGCTGTACAGGTCGAAGCCCATATCCCCGCACATGGCAAGGAGATGCTGCTTGAGTTTCAGATCCATCAGTTCAATGATACGGACGATTGCAAAGACGGGTCCACAGCGATTGACGCGTGCCTAGGCGCAGGAATGTAGCTAGCGCGCAGAACGGACGTCGAGCGTCGTGATGTCACATGGCTATTCCCAGTGTTTCAGCTGCTTTGAAAGAAGTAGAGGAGGAGGAGAAATTGATCGGCAAGGTGCACTTACTTGCTTCTGGCACAGCTAATACTGAATGTAGATCAATATTGCCAACAGCATTGCGTCTCTATATTTGTGTACGGGACAATAAAGGCGTTTTGCAACTTTTAAAAATGCTTTTCTCGGTCCGTTTAACGCAGCGCCATGACAGGCGCACGCGTACGCACTGTACTTGTACAAGGGGGTTTCTTTCTTATAAGGACCTCCCGGGATCCTTATCTGAATGCCTGTGCGGCAATAGCGAGCGATTGCCCCAAACCCAAACAGTGCGCCGCTTTAAAGGAGAGTTATGCAATTATCACCTCACGTTACGTTCCAGTTTTGCAATGACGAGTTGACATGACCAATTCTATAAGCTTTGCTATCTGAATAAAGAGAGAACAGCTTGACAAACAAAGTCCTGCTTCAGTTTTTTTGAGGTCACTCTTTACAATAAATTGCTCTGTGCTTTGTTACTTTTTTCTTTCAAGGCGCTTTTCCTCAGTTTTCGGCTTCGTTTGTATTTTTACGGAATCTCTTCCTTTACTACCCTGAGCATCTTTTGCTGTTTTTTTTTCTGCATGTGCCATTGTCCTTCTTTTTTTATTCTTGTTCTCTCTTTCTCTCTCTCTCTCTCTCTCTCTCTCTCGTCTCCTTTTCCACCTTGTTTTGAATTTCCATGCAGCCTCGATCGAACCTGAACGCATCACCCCTTCTCCTACGCAAATCCAGCGAGCTGTCGTGCCTACGTGCGTACGTACGACATCACTTCCGAAACAAACAAGAAGGCAGGCGCCATGCCAAGCCGCGGGGGCTCGTCACGCCATCGGCTCGCTAAGCCCTCCACCCGCAAATCAACTTCGTGTCTCGCCGATGGGAGGCACTGATAATGCACTTTCCGGCAAAGAAAGGATTCAACGACAAGGGACGAGGGATCCTCAGTGCACGAGACAAAACTTCCTTCAGGCGTGGCGAAGCTCGTACAAAGCATACAACCCTCGCCCACCACTTGTCGTGTACATGTGGAGCTGCGTTTCTCCCGATTTTCAATTTCGCCCTCTGAACGTTTAGCGCGGTATCCTTCTTTTAAAAGCAGCTGGAGTGAGCAAATAAGCAAAGCTCGCAATAATTTAGCACTAAACAAGCAAGTACACGCGCATTCAGCAACACCTGCGCGTGTAAACAAATTTATTTAGCCGATTTTTACGAAGACAAGAAAAATGTCGTAGATGGCAGCACTGCCGTTACAGTGCAGCGAGGCTGAGCAAAAATGACACCCAGGCTAATCGCTGCAGGCTCATTGTTAAATGGCGGCATAACAAGTGAAACGAACCGTGAACAACGCGAGCTACGTATGGTTTTACGAGTATATTTCGGCCATCAGCGACCCGGAGCTACAGGCTACGCGTCACGCACATCGTTGTCGAAGAAGTAGAACCGAGCGCTATTTAACGTTTCTTCCTTCGTCGTCTTGTAGTGACCAGATAACTTGAATTTCTGGCTAACATTTAGAAGTTCTTCACACGATTGCGCCAGTTTTATTGATCGCTGCGGATGAGCACCCAAGGGCCCTGGATTAAAACATAATCATCAAGGCGACGGAAGTAAAATATCAAAGCGGCTTTCTTAAGAGAGAGTTAAAACAAGAAACTTTCTTATATGCAACCTCAGTCAAAGTCCAAGTTTAAAATTCAAACTACTTCGACTGCGTCGGAACGGCGCACTCAGATAGACGTCGGCTTCATAACGCGACTGACCTAAAGGTTTCATTCTGACGACTGGAAGCGTTCGTTTCCCTTGAGGGGCTTTTTGTGCCTTCCTTTATCATCATGTTTTTTGTAACCCACTGTGTAAAGCTTCCGTTCATGCAGTACGTTTTACTCGCATGAACGACACCATCACTCAGACATAGGAAGTTTTGCTTTGAAAGCAGAAACTAGCATTCGTGTCAAAAGTTTGGAGGTTTTTGTAAAATATGAAAGGAAACATTAAATGTGTACAACTATCTTCTTAAAAGTTCGGTTAAAAAACTGTATTAAGGAAATACAATGGGGAACAGATATTAATCCGTTCGACACGTTTCCGCGAGAAAACGTTTAGTCAGATATATATCTAGAACTTTGTGCGGTATCTTCAGATTGCTAATACAGGTAAAAAACGCTACAAAAATATGTGCTATTACTCCGGACTCCGTGAACTCTACTAACAGTTGTTTCACTAAAAATAAAGAATAACTAAACATTTATTCAAACGTTCAGCGCGGCCGTGTACCGAAAACGCACCGGTATGTTTGCCCAGATAACGATGCTCAGCAGTTCCTTTAAAACAATGATTACTTAGCGACCATGCGTACTATCAGCCAAAGTACCTAAGGGACTTACAAAGAGGTGCTTAATTACGACGACTTCTATCTAGTGCCCAGACTAAAGCTATACACGTAATTTTGCGAGCTACCATTATGTGTAACGCACTTGTTTTGTACTTCCGTAAAAGAAAGCGCTATTTCTGCCACTATAAGCGTCTTTTATGTCCAATAGGCCACCGAAATCTGTGCTGCATGAAGCAACCGCAGCGTAATTAGTAAACGATCACAGTCAATTCTCGTCTCCTAAGTAATGTCGTTTTTTGTAACTGGTATTTATTTCTCACGTTCGTCTGTATCTCCGTTATTCACCGAATGGAGCCCGGAACTGCTCCTCGGCCACGTTTAACAGCGACGCATCTGACACCGTCAAGGTGTACCGCGACGGATCCTTAACTTCAGTGTCCTCTTATTTCGTGCGCTTTCGCGGGGGAATTTCGGGGTTGCACTCTTAGCTGAAACGCTGTGTTTAGAGAGCCGTGCGAGAGTTTCTACAGGCACTCCACTAAAGAGACGTCCACAGACGCTTTCGCGCGTAACGCCGCGTCTGGCACTTCTTACCTCTCCCTAGGGTAACGTAACGCCACCAAAACTAAATAAACTTAACCTAACGCACTCAAAGCAAACATGTACAAAACGGAAAACTAATTCAAGCCCCCAAAATTTTACTGACAATAAAACTAAAAAAAGACCCTCCAAACCCAGGAGGAATCTGACCACGGCCCTCTCCATCACGAAGCACAGATAGAACCTCTGCACCGTTCATTCTGATAGTTGTCATGGCCTATGGGCAGACGTTCTGACACTGCTCATGGTCTATAGCGTTAAAAATTGGAATGCAGTTGGACGGCACACTAGAAACTGCGTATCTGAAAACTTTTTAACTATTTACTATTCAAGGGTGTTAATATATCACCCAAGTTTTGTCCCCCTGCCGTTTCTCGTCAGAAACAAATTTCGCTTCGCCTTATTGGACAACTTCATCGTTTCTCTCATTGACGCAATCCGAAGCCACTGGAGTAATCGACAGCGCGCCAACGACTGCGTCGGAACGTTATCGAGACATACAGCAGCACGGTTATTTGCCTTCTGGAACGCTATTAGCGAAACACCCGTATCTCAATCCGTTTGGAGGGGACACTTGCGTCACCGGTACAATACGCGCGGATGTTTTGTACACGACCTCGCTCACGTTCGATAAGGGCACGCCAAACGAATGCCAAATTGACCGGCTTCGCTTTCACAAGCGTTACCATTGTGATTATACAAAGAACGAACTCCATCGACAGATTTCAAAAGGCGGATAAGGGTGCTTATTGTTTTTCCCCTAGTTCAGGACCGACGGTTATTCGACATTACCCATTGCGTTGCTCGCGTTTCTGTTCACCTGCAGTACACATGGTGGTTTGTTCGTTTCCCCGAATTCTGGTAGCGATCAGGAACCCAACCGCCCAGGCTCCGGTTGATTTGGCAGAAGGTTGGCAGGGCAATGGTGTTGAAGTGCTTTGAGATGGGCGCGAATTGACGAACTCGAGGCGCGGAGGTTGATTAAGTGAAATGAAGGTTTATATACAATATATACAGTAGGATAACTTGGTATATGAGTAATAAACGGAAGAGTAATAAAAGGAAAAACATCATACTTCAGTCAGACGCTAGCTCCAAGTGCGTACAAATGACTCGAGCTTCTGAAACTTCGTCTAACTCTCATACCTCGGAGCGTACACAACCACTTGAGAAACGACGGCTGAGACTCTGTCTCGCCGCAAGAATCCGTCTAGTTCCCCGGTACGGCGCAGTACCCTAAACGTCCGACACGATCCTAACCTCTAGCCTACGAGGCTCACATATCCCAACGTAGCTTAAGCGGTCGAGATTCCTTGTCTCGCGGGGGACTGCCCAGCTCAGACCTCAGACAAGAACCCTTCCTAACCTCCAAGTTCGGCCTCATAACCCCTCGAGACCACGCTCTCTCGGGAACGCCCCTGTAGCGTTAGTACACACGTAAGGGAGTGCCTAAATTCACGTAGACAGCTGTGACTTAGCGCACTACGGAATATTCAATGAGGCGTTACCATCTTTGGGTCAACGGCCCGCTGGCGGACGAGGAAGCGCGCGCGACCCCGAAAGATGAGGCGAAAGGCGGCGACTATGCGGGGCGCGTTCCTACTTCGGTAGTTTCACCTCCCCCGCGCGTACGCCGATGATTCTCGGACCCCGGCGCCACCTTCTGCGTTCTCAATCGGGATTATCCTCGCGGTATTCTGTCGGCCAAAAAATCCGTCTCCTGTACATGCCGTGACAAAATTGTGACGGCCCATCTGCAGTGTCGGCCGTGCTACGACCCCAGACACAGTGGATTGGGGCGTTTTCCTTCACACGCGCAGCCTGGGCACCTGGCCACTGACCCCATAAGTGGACCTTACAACTTCCCCCTTTAAGGGGGTTACTGGAACTCTCGGTTCAGTCAATCCGAAAATGATTTTACGGGGCCTCTCGATTCATCTCTTCTTCAGTGATAACAGCAAAAAAACATCTTTAAGGAGCTAGGTTTAACCACAAATGAGCCCACTACCATTTCTGCAGTAATGTTAACCCGAACTCTCTCTCTCACAGCTACTACAACCTATTCCAAAACCGTTCACAAGGGATGGAATACTCCGGCAAAAAAAAACAAAATTCTAAAAACAATAAACGTGAGAAAGAAAGAAATTTGGTCACGTCTCCGGGGCGCCTAAACACTGCAAAGGAAGAGGTAACTCAAATTATAGCACTGATGCTCGCTATAACTGCAAACACACAATCAATCCGGCACTTAACAACAAGAACAAAAGGCACAAGAGTTTTCTAAGAACACGGGCAATTCTAGAGCCCTCAAACACCATAAGAAAGTTTGTATTGTCACTATTGCGCACGCTCGCAAATGTTCTCCTTGACGTCGTAGCATGATGACTGTTATATCGCGGCGAAAGCCGCAGAAGAACGACGAAGCTACCACTGTCGCAGACGGTCACAAAACGGAAACTGAACTTTATTCGGAAATATGCATTTATATACAGACATCACCTGGCGGCAAATAAAGACAACATGAACCGAATCGGAACCGAAACTGAAACACTACAAATTCCCCTCCTTAAAAGAACAATGTTAGTAATTTTATATGATTAGTAATTTACAAAAATACACAATATTTACTAATATTTACAACCCCACATGGCATGTGTGCTTCAAATTATTGCCTGATGTACAACTATGCAGCATACATTCGTCGACTGCTGGAAAACGAACCAATTCAGAAACCGAAAACACTTGCAGAACCACTGAAACATTTGCACAAAGTCCAGGTTGCACTCACGTTGTGCCACTACACCAGTCAACACAAACACACCGCACGCACAACACACGGTCCCCGTATCGATCCGGAGGTCTTCTGTTCCTCGGTGCCTGGGCCCGACGTTGAGGTACCAGGTGCTACGAAGCAGCTGGCGCTGAAGCTTGTTGCGTGGGCGTAGCTGGTGAAGCTTTGGACTGCGCTATTGAGGAGTGATCCTCGGGTCGCTCAGGCGCCGAAGGCGGAGTTGCAGGTTGGGAGGCAGCGTATGAGGCGGATTCCACACGGCTGATGGCGCAGGTACCTTAGATACCCTCGAAGCGTCCCAATTTCGTCCATCGCCAAGCCGGAACGTTGATGGGCCTTGTTGGTGGACTGCCTTCAGTGGGTGGCTAAACAAGACGTCGCTCTTAGCGGATATTCCAGGCTTCTTAATTCGCAAAAATTCACCAACTGACACCGCTGTCTTCTTCGCAGCCCTGCGAGGGTCTGTGTACTTTTTGCTGTACCCTTGTTTGCTCTTGATGCGTTGGCGTAGATGATAGAGTTCGAAACCAGGATCGCCGAAGAAGGTTGGTGATGGGTTGCCCACAACCTACAGACGTGTTCGCGGTAGCCACCCGTGGAAGAGGACGGATGGTGCAACCTACGTAGTGGCGTGTGGCGTGCGGCGATATATAAACAAGTAGTCTGTTACTGCTTGACGAAGCGGACGCTGATCTAACATTGCAACCTCACGAAATCCTGGAAGACACGGTTGAACCGCTTTACAATTCTGTTCGCTTGAGCGTAGTAAACAGAAGAGTGCACGTGGCGGATGGTGCGATCATTGAAAAACTTTGTGAACTCCACAGAGGCGAACTTGGGCCCATTGTCGCATACTATCACGTCGGGAAACCCTCACTGGAGAACACCGAAAGCAAAAAGTTTATGGCGGTGCGGGATGACACTTCACTGCAGAATTGAACTTCTGGTCGCTTCGAAAAGTGGTCGATGACTGTAATGGCGCATCTGCAGTCGTGCGGTGCTCTCTGCAGGGGGCCGACGATGTCAACGGTGAGCTTCTCCCATGAGCGTTCTGGCAATGGTACTGGCTGCAAGGGAGTAGCAGCAGTCGTCGCACTTTTGTCAGCCATCTGACATATTATGCAGTTCTGAGTGGAAAGTTGCACCTTTCAATCCATGCCTGGTCACCAGATCCGTCCTCTTAGTCTACCTTTTGTCGATAACTATATTCGGGTGAGCTTCGTGGGCAGCAGCGATCACTTGCAGCGTGAGAGACAAAGGAACGACCATTTGTTCTCCGCGCAGGTGCAAGTTGTCTACGACCGACAATTCTCCGCGCACGAAGAAGAAAAGCTGAAGTTCACTTGAAAGTGTCTTATGTGCAGGCCAGGATGTGGCGACATAAGTCGCGGGTTGCTCCAACATGCAGTCTTCACGAACGGCCTGTTGAAACTGCTCCTTCGGGAGGCAAGGTAATTCAACAAAGGACACAACCTCTTCGAATGAAGCATCTTTCTGCGGAGAAGGAACTGGAAGACGGGAAGGGGCATCCGACACCTGTTTTGCGGATCCTTTGCGATACTCTAGAGTATAGTTGTGGCTAAGCAGCCATTCCGACTAGCGGGCGACGCGAAGGGGCCCGCGGCCAGTGCCTTGCGAAGAGAGGAGAGAGACCAAGGCTTGGTGGTCTGTGCGCAACTTGATATGCCATCCCCACAAGTACGTACACCAGTGCTCACATGCCCAAACGAACGCAAGCGCTTCACGCTCTCCCACTCCGTATTTCCTCTCCCCAGGTGAAAGCGTTCGCGAAGCAAAGGAAACAGTTTGCATCCTGTGGCCATCAACCTGCTGGAGAACAGCCCCCAGTCCGCTGTCTGACGCATCAGTGGACAAAAACCATAAGAAGGTTTGCGTCGTCACTATGCGCACGCTCACAAATGTTCTCCTTGACGTCGTAGCATGGTAACGTTCTTTCAAGAATGTTCAGCTGTACTTCAGATCACTGGGGGTGCGCAAAAAGTTCAGTTGGGCGCACGGATCGAGTAACCAAGGCATCTCGTCGCGCACCTATACCGCGCACACACACGCACCCCGACGAAAAAGGACGAGTGTACGGGAACATACACATCCGTCGTAGTGGTTTTAAGGCTGGGAGACTATTCAATGGGGGCCGACGCAACAACGTATGAATGCGCGACAGTGCGTCCGCGTTTGCTTAGTTTCATCCCTTCCGCTGAGAAACCACAACGTTGTAGCGCTGCAAAGCCAATGCCCACCTTGACAATTTAGCCCCATGAGAGGGTTGTAATCAAACACGACAATCACGTCTGCGCCAAAACCCCAAACATCAAATTTTTTCAGTGCCCAAATGATGCCAACCGCCTCGCGCTCGATGTTTGACGAGCAGGTTTGGGTTGGAAGGAAACGATGGCTGGCAAAAGGGATGTGCTTCTCGGGGCCCTCTTTCTCCGTCTGCGCCAAACACGCTCCGTCTCCCACCTCAGACGCGTGAGTAAACAGAAAATAAGGCTGGTGCGGGTCAGGGGTGTTTAACGCTGCGGCCGTGCGAAGGGACTCCTTTAGCTGCTCGAACATCCGCTCGGCGTCGCTACTCCAAGGAATCGCGTTTCGTACACCACGCTTTGTCAGGGACGTTAGCGGTTCAGCTTCCTCTGCGCAGTTGTTCATGTACTCTGGTAATACCCGCAAAGGACTAGGAGGCTTCGAAGCTCCTTTTTAAAGGTTGGTTGTGCAAGATCTCTCTGATTGCGGCAAGATTTTTTCTCTCGGGGCCGTGCGTTCCGCTGCCCACTACGTGGCCGAGGTACTTAATGTGGCCCTGAGCTACGTGGCACTTCTCAACGCTCGCCTTTAGCCTCGCGTCCATCAACAAGCCAAGGATAATGTCCACGTGCCTAATGGGTTCTTCCCAGGGAGAGGGGAAGACGGCAATGTCACCCAGATATGCCGTGGCGTAGGCCCGGTGTTTATGGAGCACCATGTTCGCCATCCTCTGAAACTGTCGCTGCCGCATTTCTCAGACCAAACGGCATGATGCGCTACGCGTACCGCCCGTCGTGCGTGACGAAGGCGGTTACGTGCTGGCTCTCCGGTGCTCCCGGCACCTGCCAGTGGCCCCTCCGCAAGTCTACGACTGGGATAAACCTCTAGTGATCTACTTTCAGGACCAGCTCCTGTGGTGGCGACATAGGGAAGGAATCGACCCGGGTAACCACATAATTCTGTGGTAGACGATGCACATTCTCCACGAGCCGTGTTTCTTTCTGACACAAACTACCAGGTGGGCTCACTTTACACTGGGTAGATGAGGCCCAACTCTAAAAGTTCGTCTACCTGGTGGTGACTTCGTTTCTGAGCACCTCAGGAACGCGGTAAGGAAAAGTGTTCTGTGGCTCATAACTTCCCTGCAGCTCGATTCGGTGTTGCCCCACCGTGGCGAGCCCTGGCGTTCCATCGAACAAGTCGGCGTGCTTTCACAATACGCCTGCGAACTCAGAGCCCTCTCGCTCACTTAAGTGTGACAACTTCTCGATCGGTAAGGGGAGGAGATTTTGACACGGCGGCATAAAGCGTGGGGCGCACTCTGCATATCCAAACTCGCCATATTCATCGAACACTACCTCCACGTGACTGACGTGACAGTAGTGAGGTCGTACGCGGTTCGCGTGCACCACAGAAATTCTCTTGTCTCCCATGTCGACACGATATGAATGCTTCCTCTCCTGCGCAACAACCGTGAATGGGCCCAACCATCTCGGGGCTGTCTTGCGTTTCCCCTTCGTGTCGAGCAAAATAATCTTTCTCTGCCTCATCAATCCCCTCGGCCGGGGCTTCGGAAGCCGTTTTCCCCGTAGCCTCACGCACGGCACCAGCCGGTTGCGAGATCTCCCAGGAGCCGACCTCGCAGTCCCCGCTTGAGGAGGCGAAAGTGTCAGCCGTGCTGTTCGCCTCCTGGTTGGGGTGACCTTTCGTCAGCAGCTCCCAATTCTCTCTCGAAAGCAAATAGTCTAGTCCCTCGGCTAGATTGTTGGTCACAGCACAGATTAGCTGCACTTTGGGGCTCCCGACCACCGACGCGGCCTCCCTCAAACTCACTGGTAGGCTGACCACTCTCGCGTTTACCGACTCGCCAAATGCTGGAACTACCCTGATGATGCCCGATTGCTGCATAGCCTACTCTGTGATTAGACTTTCTCGTAACCCCGTAACTTCACTTCCCGTGTGGACCGTCGCGGTAATTGTCGTGCTTGCACAGTTGAGTTCCCCGTGCTGTAGTCTAGACTTTCTCAGCTCATGAACGCTTCCGAGTGCCTTTACCTCGCCTACGAGAATTAGCTGCCCCCGCTTGTCAGGCCGGCGTCCTGGGCCTGCAATGTACTTGCACCCTCTACTATCACTCTCTTCTCAGAAATTTTCTGGCACAGCCGGAAATGTTGACCCTCTCCCTTACAGAAGCTACACATCCACACTCGCTTGCCACTGTTGGTATTGCGCGGAGGTATCTGATCTCTGCGCCCAACAGCAGAGCCTCTTCCCTTGCCCTGCTAGAAGGTTTGCAATACCCTAGCTTTCTCTGGCGGTTTCAGCCACGTCTCTGCTTCGCGCTGCGAACGAACTCTTGTCTCTCCGCGCTCAGGCTGTGCTCAAATATATCGGCCACCATAACGACCACTTCCTCCTCTTTTGTTTCGACCTTCCTCGATTTTAGGTTGTAGTCGATCTGGGTGCCAACGCGGGAAGAAAATTGTGACCAGGTTCCGTGGCTACGTTTCGATGCCTTTGCGAATCGTTCGAGGTATTCTGCGTGGCTTAGCCTAAGCTCAAGCAGCATAGCCTTTTTACCTCCTCGTAGTCGTTGCACTCATTGTTCCCGAGTCCACGTAAAGTGTACCTCACCCGTTCCGACAACGCTGGTACAACTAAATCAACCTGACTTGACTCCGGTACACCGTAAGTCAAGAACAACC
Organism: Haemaphysalis longicornis; assembly: GCA_013339765.2. Taxonomy (NCBI): domain Eukaryota; kingdom Metazoa; phylum Arthropoda; class Arachnida; order Ixodida; family Ixodidae; genus Haemaphysalis; species Haemaphysalis longicornis. Next base: position 10,789 of record JABSTR010002799.1, on the reverse strand, counting down.
TTTCAACTTCATCGAACCACAAGGGAATGTCCCCATCGCATGGCAGCTTAAGCCCTTTCAGGACCTTTGCACACTGAGTGACCGGGTCTAAGCCCCACCTCCTACAGTCGTCTGAGTCCGAGGCCATAGGAGTTCGCGTGCCAGCCCTCGTCTCCGGCTCCAACCTGGGCAACAGCTCATCGGATTCGATCTTCAGTTTTTGTATGCGTTCTTCCGATTCTCGCGCCTCTCTTCTTTCTTGCTCCAGTGCTTCGCGCGCTCTTTCCCCCTTTCGCTCTTGAAACTGCAACTCCATTCGGGTTAGAGTTGTTGTTTCAGACACCGCTTGGACCACCCTCCTGCCGCCATTTCTCCTTGAGGTGGCGCCTCATGTGTCTTACCATTTCCGTCTCCTTCCGCCATGTAACCAGCATGCTCCGCGTGACTACCACGCTACCCCAGACTCCACCTACAGCACCACAATGAAGCGCAACAAATCCCACTCACCCGCACTTTCGGTGGTCCGCTGCCGCGTCGTTTGCCCCGTGCGAATGCTTGGCTCTGCCGCTCCACTCAGCGCAGAACTCGCCTGCGGCCGGTGAAGGCGGGCTTGCGTCCGCTGGCTGCCCCTGGTTGTGGCCCGGTGATTTCTTCTGCCAAACCCTGTCGACAGCGCCAGTAAAGATGGTTGGTGGTTCGTTTCGCCGAAGTCTGGTAGTGATCAGGAACCCAGCCACTCATGCTCCGGTTGATTTGGCCAGGGAGGCTGGCAGGGCGGCCGATGGTGTTGAAGTTCTGGAGATGGCGGTCGAATTGACGAACTCGAGGCGTTGGGGTTGAATTATTGAAACGAAGGTTTATAAACAGCTATTTACAGTAAGATAACTGGGTACATCAGTATTAAAAGAAAAGCTTCAAACTTCATTTGGACGCTCGCTCCAAGTGCGTACCGATCATTGGAGCTTCTGAAACTTCGTCTAACACTCCTATCCTCGGAGCATACACAAACCGCTTGAGCAACGACGGCCGAGACTTTGTCTGGCCGTAGGATTCATCTATTTGCCCGGTACGGCTCTGTACCTAAACTTCCGACGCTATCCTAACCTCTAGGCTAGGGGGCTTACAAATCCCAACCTAGCTTTAGCGGTCGAGACTCCTTGTCTCGCCTGGGACTGCCCTGCTCAGCGCGAATACAAGAATCCTTTCTAACGGCCAAGTTTGGCCTTATAACCCCTCGAGATCACACTCTATCCGGAACGCCCGGAACACGCGTAAATAGTGCCCAAATGTACGTAGACAGTGGTCACACAGCGCGATACGGAATATTGAATGAGACATCACCATCTTTGGGTCAACGGCCCGCTCGCGGACGAGCAAGCCCGCGCGACCCCGAAGGGTGAGGGCGAAACGCAGCGACTATGCGGCGTGCGTTCCGACTTCGCTAGTTACCCCTTCCCGCTCGCCACGCCGATCATTCGCCGAACCCGGCGGCACCGTCTGCGTTCTCAATGGGGATTATCCACGCGGTATTTTGTCGGCCAGACAATCCGTCTCCTGTACGGGGCGTGACAAATTGGCGACGGTCGCTCTGCAGTGTCGGCCATGCTACGACCACAGACCCAGTGGCAAGGGGCGTTTTTGTTCACATGTGCTGCCAGGGCGCCTGGCCACTGACCTTATAAGTGGACCTTACACCTGCGGTGCTTATGATTGCCGCTTCCTTTTGTCAACCGGAGAAAATTATGAACAACTTAGAATATACAGGACTTATTGCGTCCGCCTGTATACTGTAGAGTAGCGGGATCATCTACCCCAATTGCATCCTTCTCCATGCATGACGTCACCATACATCATCATCAGCAACAGGGTGCCTATTCAGCGCCTAAAACACCATGATATAATGTCGGCTTCACGTGTCACCAAAATACAAGTTTATAGAGTGGGCCGAAATGCCTAGGGAGTTTTGCTGCCCAGCCGAAGGACGCAGGATCAATTCCCGGCCGTGGCATCCGCTTTTGTGATGCATGCGAAAAGCAAAAACACCCGTTTGTTAAAGATTTTGACGGGTGTTAAATATCCCCAGGTGGTCAAAATTTATCAGGAGCCCTCCACTAGGGCGCGCCTCATTGTGTCCAATAAAGACATCTCTAGATACCATTACGCCACTGCGCAAAGGCCAAGAAAAAAAATATGTCGTTTACCCGGTCTCTGAAAATATTCGCTCTATGCAAAGCTGAACACTCAAATGGTGTGGTAGAGGCCAGCAGGCCAAAAGTGCTTTGAATACTTTAACTACTATATGATATCTCCGGCTGAAAAACTAATCTTCCGGTCACCATTTGAAGGTCTATACCATTCTCGATTGCGTCAAGATCGTAAGATCGTGTAGATCCTTTTTTCGCTTTCAAGCACGAGCAGTAGCGAAAGCTACAACAAACACAGGATGTAGGCGCGTTGTTTTATTGTATATCTAATAAATATACAACGGTGATCGTGATGACCGGCTCCACCGTCGGGCTAGTCAGTATATGCCCCTTACCACTGGATGTGATGCACCTGCATTGAAGATGTGCGTGGTGCATAAGCGATTTGCAACGATCGCTGTCGTTTAACTCCAGCGGGCGGCCTCACGTCTTGACATGAAAACGATGGAAATCATTCTTGCGGAGCATTTATGTTATCTGCGTCGCAGTAACAGACGACCTTTAGCTGCCGAAACACTTGTATGTTCCGAATACGACGTCAAGGCAATTCCGGTTATAGTCAAGGTTGGGGAAGCCGGAGTTAGGCTGGTTTCTTCTCTTCCTGTCTAACCGTACGAGTTCGGCAACATCTTCATTAAAGAGATGCCTCTGACGTGACGAGGACAGCAAAATGGCGGCCTCGCCGCGGCCTAACAGCATCTTAACTTCAATATTACCAAAGGGGACGTCTCCAACAGCCCTCATCCCAAAGCATCGTTTGCCCTATCGCTCTCATCGCATCGTACCTCACATCGTATTACGCATACGATTTCTGCAAGTGGAAGCGTGGCTGAGTCAGCCTTTTCTAGACGAATATACTACCATCAACGGAAGCAGGCACCTCAAAACAATATTTATTACAGTTTGTAAGTACTTCCGGCCTGGAATACATCAGTAGGGAGTGTTGACGATACTCCAGTATATACGCTCCCACCGACATGCAATTACAAGACAATATACCAATGCGTGTCATATTACGTGCGTTGCGGCTCTACCAGGCGGCTTCCTATAGCCACTGACGCAGGCTTGAACAATTCCCCGCGTGAGCAAATATTACATTATAGAAAATGAGGTGAGCCGCAATTGCAAACCGTCCTGATATGTACTTGTGATTACAGTACACCCTATATCGAAGATAACGCAGGAATAAGAGCATGACAAAGGAGGAAGAAACAGAAGGCTGGACCGCATTCTCCCAGGCCTTTTCCATGCACCAAACTTAACAAGTTGTGTCTGCTGGGCGTTTGAACACTCCACTCCAGGCCCCCCTACGCTTCGACGAAGTGCTTCAAAAGCATGTAATGACTCGGCACCGATCGCCACCAAACAAGGCCCTAATAAATTCTGCATTGCGCGTAGAGCTTACGTCCCATTTGCTAATGGCCGCGCGCCTCACTTAATCTTTTCAGTTAATTTTCCTTCGCGACATAGAAGAATGGTCCTTTTTTCGACAACACAATTCCAGTACAGCTTGTGCTATTTGATGGTAGCAGGGCCTGATGTGGCTTTAAAAGAGGCCTTCTCAACAGTAGCTGCAGATCTTTCATGCTAAGTGTTTCGGACGACTGTAAGAAGTATTTTGGCCCATCGCATTACTTTCATGCCCCCTTCCTCTAATATTGAGCGCTTTCCGAAGCGTCATCGGGCAGTTAGCATTGATTGTGAAACGTTGCTTTGTTGTAACTATTACGTCGGAAAGATGGTTTCACCGCGTTTCAGAGAGATTGACGCTGTCAGGTGTAGCTCCATGGAGAGCAACAATTGACCACTTATTACTCCAAAATCGTAGAGATTAGAGTTAGTTAGCAGTCATAGTAATCAAAGTAAAGACTTTCTACGGCTAAAATATCGCATCTATAAGACTATTGTACTCGGCTCCTAAAAGAATTTCCGAACAACGTCAAAAAGCAACGTATACACAGCAGCTTTACAAAAATCTGAATATAAACAACTTTCTCGTAGTTTTAGTGCGCCATCCGTTTACGATATTCAAACGGGTCCGTTCAATAAAATACCTACATAAGATGCAATTTAAAATTGCGTTCTAGACCTTATGTGGGGCAACTGAAGCCCGCTAGCATAAAGACTCTACGATGTCATATCGGCTTTCTGAAGTGTTCCTCAAGCCGGCGAACTGCTTCCTCCACTTTTCCTTCCGAGCCTCGTGTACAGTACACTGGCTTCTGGGGGAGGAAGAGGAAAAGATGCGTAGTTAAGGGACGGTCAAAGAAAAACACCTAATAATGCATCGCTCGCATTCGGGCGCCATTTGTGCGTCAATGAGCCAGCCAGCGGTATAAGGGTTCGACGGACATACGCCTCCACCATCGTCGTGGTCATCCCTCCATCGTCGTCATTCCCTCCGTTGTTGTCGTCCTGATGATCATAATCCTATTAGGTCCCCCGAAAATAAAGCCTCTTTCGTTGATATCATTTTGCTGCTGTCGCCGCTGTTGGCGCAGCTGTGTTTGTGTGTTGCTGGGACACCTTACTGAAGGTCAATGTGAATTGATTTGGGTTTGGCTATCCCAGAAACGTTCTTGGAGGTGTACCTGGCGTATCACATGTTTCTTCCTGTCCCCTGTGTATTTAACCTCGAAACGATTCCCTTCATCGTCGTCGCCAACATAATCATTACCCCATTAGGGCCACCCGCACATCTATGCCTCTCACGTATTTATTCCTCTTGATGTGCTGCGTGTCGGCCCAGCTGTGATTGCGGGTCGCTGTGACACCTTTCAGAATAGCAGTGTGAAATAATTCCGGTTTGGCTATCCCACAAACGTTGTTAAAGGTGCCCCTGGTGCATAGCAGGTTTCTTCCTGTCGTCTGTTTCATTTCACGCTGAAATGATTCCCTCCGTCATATTCATCGTCATCTTCATCAGCAGCCCATTGAGGTCACCCGATGGTCCCCCGCACTATAAAGCCTCTCTTGTTGATATCACCTCGCTGCTGTCCCGCTTGTAGGCACAGGTGTGTTTGTGCATATCTGTGACACCTTCTTGATTGGCAGTGTAAATAGATTCCGGTTTGGTTATCCCACAAACGTTCTTGGTGGTGTAAAAGCATATAGCATGCTCCTTCTTGTCCCCTGTAGTCATCATCGGCATCATCATGTTGAGGTCGGCCGCACATTAATGTCTCTCCCCTTGATATCGTCTCACGTCTGTCCGGCCTGTCTGCCCTGATAAATGTGTGCGTCGCTCTGACATCTTCCTGAATGGCAGTGTTAATTGATTCCGGTTTGGCTATCCCAGAAAGTTCTTGAAGTTGTCACCGGTCCATAGCACTTCCTTCCTGTCCTGTGTTTTATTTCCGTTTAAAACTATTCCCTCGTTCATTGTGTCATTATCATTATCAGCCTATGGATGTCCCCCCCCCCCATTGATGTCATCCCGCTGTTGTTCCACCGTCTGCCCAGCTATCTTTCTGTGCCGCTGTGACAGCTTTTAATTGGGAATATGGCATTGATGCTGGTTTGGCTATTCCAGAAACGTTCATGAAGGTGCTCCTAGTTTATAGTACCTTCCTTCCTTTCCGGTGTTTCATTTAACACCGAAATGATTCCCTCCGTCGTCATCGTCGTCGTCATCATCGTGAACATAGGCCCATGGAGGTCACCCGCACAATAATGCCTCTCACGTTGATCCCACCTCCCCGATGTCCTGCTTGTGGGCCGAGCTGTGTTTCTGCGTCGCTGTGATGCCTTCTGGAATCGCAGTGTGAATTCATTTCGGTTTAACTATCCCACAACAGTTCTCGAAGTTGTCCTGCGGCATAGCGTGTTCCGTCCAGTCTTCTGTTTTATTTACCCCGAAGCGATTCCGCTTGTCGTAGTCGTCATGACCATAATCATTACACTATTAAGGTCCCCTGCACATTAAAGCCTCTCCCGTGAATCTCATCACGCTGTTGTCCCCCTGTCTTCCCAGCTGTCTATCTGTGTCGCTGTGACAGCTTCCTAAAAAGGAATGGGAATTGATTCCGGTTTGGCTGTCCCAGAAACGTTATCGAAGGTGTCCCCGGTCCATAGCATGTTCCTTTCGGTCCGTGTTAAGATTTTACCCCGTAAATATTCCCTTTCTTCTCGTCGCCATCATGATCATAAGCCTATTGAGGTACCCCATAAATATTTGCCTCTCACGTTGATCCTATCACGCCGCTGTCCTGCGTGTTTGCCAAGCTGTGTTAGTGCATTGCTGTGACACCTTCCTGAATGGCAGTGTGATTGATTCCGGTTTGGCTATTCCACAAACTTTCTTGAAGGTGCCCCTTTTGCATAGCATGTTCCTTCCTCTCCAATGTTTTTTTTTTCAAGCCAAACTTTTTTGAAGCCTCCAGCGTCGTCGTCATCATGATCATAGGCCTAATGAGGTGCCCCACACATAAAGCCTCTCCCGTTGATATCATCGCACTGTTGTCGCACATTTTACCTGAGCTGTGTTTTCGCGTCCCTGTGATTGATATATTCCTGAATGGCAGTGTGAATGTATTGTAGTTTGGCTATCCCACAATCGTTCTTAAAGGTGTCTCCAGTGCTTAGCATGTTGGCCTCTTTTCCCTGTTTTTTTCACCCTAAAACAATTCCCTCCGTCGTCGTCGTCACCATCATCATCAGCCTTTTGAGGTCCCCCGCACAGCAAAGCATATCTCGTTGATCTTACCTCGTTGCTGTCCCCCTGTCTGCCAAGCTGCCTTTTTGCATCGCGGTATTATCTTCATAAATGGGAAAGGGAATTGAAACGTTCTTGTAGGTGTCCCTAGTCCATAGCATGTTCCTTTCGGTCCCCTGTTTCATTTAACCCAAAAAAATTCCCTCCGTCGTCCTCGTCATCATTACCATAAGCACATCGAGGTCACCGGCCCATAAATGCCTCTCACTTTGATCCGATCTGTGTGCTGTCCTGCATGTCACCCAAGCTCTGTTTGTGTGTCCCTGTGACACTTTCCTGCATAGCAGTGTGAATTGCTTCCTTTTAGTTATCCCAGCAACGTTCTTGAAGTTTCCCCTGGTGTATACCATGCTCCTTCCTGTCCCCTGTGTGATTTCATGCCTAAATTATTTGCCCCGTCATTGTCATCATCGTCATCTTCATCATCAGCCTATTGAGATCCCCCGCACAATAAAGCCTCTCCCCTTGATGTCATCTCGTGTCTGTCCGCCATGTCTATAGATGAATGTGTGCGTTGTTGGTACATCTTCCTGAATGTCAGTGTTAATTGATTCCGTTTGGGCTATCTCAGGAATGTTCTTGAAAATGTCCAAGGTCCATAGCGTTTTCCTTCCTGTCCTCTGTTTCATTTCACCTTAAAACTAGTTTGTTTGTTTTGTCATCACCATCCTCAGCCTATTATTTTCCCCCACGCATTATTGCCTCTCCCATTTATCTCATGTCGCTACTTTTGTGCCTTCCTGTCCAGCTGTGGTTGTGCGCCGCTGTGACAACTACCTGAAGGAGAAGGTGAATTGATTACGGTTGGGCTATCCCAGTAACGTTGTTGAAGGTGAACCCGTAGCGTAGCATGTCCATCCAGTTCGAGTTAATTTCACTGGAAAAGATTTCCCGCGACGTCGTCGTAGTAGTCATCATCATCACCAGCCTAATGTAGGGCGCCGCATTCGCAGTGCGCCGCACATTAAAGCCTCTTTCGTTGATATCGAACCACAGCTGTCCCGTCAGTTGGAGCTGCTGTGCTTTAGCATCGATGTGACACCTTGCTTACTGCCACTGTGAACTGATTACAGTTTGCCTATTCAAGAAACATTCTTGAAGGTGTCCCCGATGCATACCGTGTTCCTTCCTCTCCCCTGTTTTATTTATACCCGAAACGATTCCGCCAGCCATTGTCGGCATCAATATAATCATCAACAACCTATTGAGGTCCCCGCACATTAAATCCACTCCCGTTGATCTCATCTCGCTGTTGTCCCCCCGTCAGCGCAGCTGTCTTTGTCGCTGTGACAGCTTCCTAAAGGGAAATTAAAATTGATTCCGGTTTGGCTACGCCAGATACGTCTTTGAGGGTGTCCCTGGTGCATCGCATGTTCTTTTCTGTCCCCTGCTTTATTTCACGCTGAAATTATTCTTTCCGTCATCGTCATCATTGGGATCATCACTTTAAATCATCACTTTAGGATCATCACCCGCCACTGTAAGCCTCTCCCGTCAAAATCATCTCGCTGCTGCCCCGCCTGTTGGCGCAGCTGTGTGTGTGCGTCGTAGTGACACCTTCTTGAATGGCAGTGTGAAATGATTCCGGTTTGGCTAATGCAGAAACGGTCTTGAAGGTGCCCCTGGTGCATAGCACGTTCCTTCCAGTTGCCTGTTTTATTTTACGCCGAAATAATTCCCTCCGTCGTCGGCATCACCGTCATCATGATTATAAGCCAATGAAGTCTCCTGCTCAATAATGCCTCTCAGGTTGATCACATCTCGCCGCGATCCTGCGTGTCGTCCCAGCTGTGTTTGTGTGACGCTCTAACACCTTCTGGAATAGCAGTGGGAAGTGATTCTGGTTTGGCTCTCCCAGAAAAGTTCTTGAAGGTGTCCATGGTCTAACGCAAGTTCCTTCCTGCCCCCTGTTTCATTCCCACCGAAAAGATTTCCTCGATCCTCGTCATCATGATCATAAGCCAATTGAGGCCCCCACCACATAAAGCTGTTCTCCCTTTGACCTCATCGCGTGTTGTCCCCATGTCTGTCCAGCTGTCTTTCGGTGTCGCTGTGGCAGCTTCCTAACGGGAAGGGGAATTGATTTCTGTTTGGCTATCCAAGAAACGTTCTTGAAGGCGTCCGCGGTCCATAGCATGTTCCTTCGTGTCCCCTGTTTCGTTCTCACCGAAAAGATCTCCTCCATTCACGTCATCATGATCATAAGCATACTGAGGCCCCCAGCACAATAAAGCGTTTCTCCCATTGATCTCATCTCACTGCTATTCCGCCTTCCTGTCCAGCTGTGCTTGTGAGTCGCTGTCACAACTTCCTGAATGGGAATTGATTCCGGTTTGGCTGTCCCAGAAACGTTCTTGAAGGCGTCCGCAGTCCATAGAATGTTCCTTCCTGCCCCCTGTTTCATTCAAACCGAAAAGATTCCCTCCATCGCCGTCATCATGATAATAAGCACAGTGACGTCCCCAGCACAATAAAGCTTTTCTCCCATTGATCTCATCTCAGTGCTATTCCCCCTTCCTTACCAGCTGTGCTTGTGAGTCGCTGTGACAGCTTCCTGAATGGGAATGGGAATTGATTCCGGTTGGGCTATCCCAGAAACGTCCTTGAAGCTGTCCCAGGTGCACAGCATGTCCTCTGCCTCCGGTTTCATTTCACACCAAAAAGATTCCTCACGTCGTCGTTGTCATTCATCATAAGCCTATTGAGGTATGCCACACAATAATGCAGAAGGGTGAACTGAAGGGTTTAATGGTACATCATATTGTTTAAAACAGCGCGAAAGATGAAACTGAGCACGTACAGCGCTTGTGTCGTCTATTACTTGCTCATTAACGTCTTCCGCGCTATTTTCAAACGGCACAATATTGCCTCTCCCTTTGATATCATCTCGCTGCTTTTTCACCTTTCTGACCAGCTGTGCTTGTGCGTCGCCGTTACAACTTCCTCAGTGCTATTGTGAATTGATCCATGTTTGGCTTTCCTAAAAACATTGTTGAAGGTGTCCCCGGTGCTTAGCATGTTCCTTCCGTTCCCCTATTTTATTTCACCCTGAAACGACACCCCTCCGTCGTCCTCCTCATCATCATCAGGGTATTGAGGTCCCCCGCACAGTAGAGCCTCTCCCATTCATTTCACCTCGATGCTGTCCCCCGGTCCGTCAAGCTGTTTTTCTGCATAGCAGTGACAGCTTCCTAAGTGGAAATGGGAATTGATTCCAGTTTGGCTGTTTTATAAAGGTTTTTGAAGGTGTCCCTGGTATATAGGATGTTACTTTGGTTCCCTTGTTTCATTTCACCCAAAAAAGATTCCCTAAGTCGTCGTCATCATGATCATAAGCCTATTGAGGTCCCGTCTCGCCAGCTGTGTTAGTGCATCACTGTGACAAATTCAATCGCACTGTGAATCTATTCGGGTTTAGCTACCGCAGAAACGTTCATGCAGGTGCCACCTGGTGCATAGCATGTTCCTCCCAGCAAATTACTAACATCTCTGCGATGTCCCAAGAAGATGTCAACGTCTATGTCCCAGCAGTATCTCTGTTAGACATTCGTCCAATGTGCAATACTTTTATCAAACTTTTTGGACACTGGTATAACGTTTCTGGTACCCTAATGTCAGACTTTCGTTTAACTATGCTAAAGACGTACTCTCGATGTGTCTGCTGCTTCATTTGAGGACGGTATTTAAACGTATTTTGCTGAAGTTTTTCAGATGTAGCTGGTATGTCCGTTTTTACTTCGTACACGTCAATCGCAGTTACATTTATTTTAGCTATATCTGATATACTTTATTTTACTCTCCGCAGGCGTACTGTTTTGAAGTTACCAAGGGATTTCATATGTGTCTTGTATCTGTATTGTACCGAGGGGTTTTGTGCAAGTTTGTAATCCAC